>CAEFZY010014530.1:0-40176 GCA_903066815.1 Brachyrhaphis roseni
TGATAATCTCAGAATTTTTTCTGATAAAACAATGCTGGGAAAAACTTCAAAGTTTTGAGATTAATGCCACAAATTTTCTTGGAAAAAGAAAAGAGAAAAGTTCAAAAGTAAAAAAATTCCTAACATTGAAATTTACAAAAAAATTCCAAAAGTGGCAAATTTTCAACTTTTGAAACTCAGAAAAATTCCAGAAGTTGAAAATTTGTGAGAAAAAGCACATTTTGAGAATTTCCTTGATTTTCCTGGAAAATTTGAGATGAATTGAAAAATGTCTGCGTTTTCTGGCAAATTTTGAAAATGTTCAACTTTTCAAACATAGAAAATTTGTAAATTTTGGGAAAAGACAAAAGAGAAATCCTCCAACCGCTAAATTCAGACGCCACTCCATTTTTGTTTACAACTTGTGAAGATGAAAGTGGCGCTCAGCTCTTCTTCAGAGGTTTTTGTGCCGCTTCCTTCAGTGATTTTTGGTGCAGCGCCCCCACAGGCCAGGAGGGGAACAGGTTGCTCAACAGGTTTGGTTGGTTTGACTCAGAAAATGTAACAAATATTTCAGTTTTGGTTTCCTGTCAAACCAGATCTACTGGACTATCAGATGTGAAAACACCCTAAGATTTGATAAAAACTAACTGTATTTGTAGTAAAGGATAGTATGACATTTCCTTTAATTTCCAGATTTGTATTTTAATTGTGTGCAGGAGAGCTACAACATCCAGAAACAGAACGTGTGTGACAAGTTCAGCTGCATGTTTTCCATCCTGGAGGAAAGACGGAAGGTCAGAATTGGTGTTTTTTTTGTCTGATTGTCTTCACTTTTATGCAACGTAACATTTGTTTCTGTGTAAGCGCCACCTATATTTATCATTATAAAACACTCACTGGCTGACATGTAGTTTATATCAATACATACTCTAAATATCAATCAATAATTTTGTCCTTTCAGTGCAAAAACACAAAATCTTACCAAATAATTTTGGCCTAGTTTCTAGTGCAAATATCTTAGCGCACTTGAAATGAGGCAAAACTAATAAATAAGTAACTTTTCAGCGAGAGAGAGAGAAGCTTTCAGTCAATACAAACTAGTTAAACTATTTTGAAAACAAACTAGTTTAACTGGCTGATTATTTCACTTATAGCAAGATGTTTTCCCCCATGCTACAAGTTAAATGAACTAATGGAACTAGAACTGGGTTGCTAGGTAACGGGCTGGGCCAGGTCGGTGTTGCTAGGTAACGGGCTGGGCCAGGTCGGTGTTGCTAGGTAACGGTGATTCTATATAAGGCCAGTTGATTCTATAAGTGAAATAATCTACCAATGGAACTAGTTCTTTTTTATCAATATTAAGGAATTATTGACTTAAAACAAGCTTATATATGTCACTGAAAAGTTTCATCTGTGTTAATTTTATATTATTTCAAGAGTATTAAGATATTTGTACTAGAAACGAGACCAAAAATACTCTGCAAGGTTTTGTGTTATTTGGAGTGAAACTGTTTCTGCTTTAAATTAAGCGAAATAAATGTTTCTTCTTCTTCTTTGATTCTTGTGATTCCTGAAGGTAATGACGCAACAAATCAGCTCTGAAGAAGACGAGAAGGTAAACCACACCCAGATGCTGATGCGTTGCTATGGCGATAGCATGGAGGCCAACAGGAAGTTGTTGTCCAGCGTGGAGAGCAGCATGGAGGAGCTGGATATGGCTGCGTTTGTTCAGGTGGGTCACACCTGTGCAGGTGAAACCGGCTTCTCATGTAAGAAAGACTGTTTCCATTAAAAAATGTTTTTTCAGAGTATTATTTAGATTGTTTTTCTGTTCTTACCGTGATAAATCTGAATTATTACAGAAATGTTCTCAAATTTCTTTAATTTTTTATTTTATTTTATTCTTAGAATTCAAAAGAATTGACCTCTAAGTAAGTATTAGAAACAAAAGAAAGCTTCACCTGATTATTTTTCCCTCTGTACGTATTATTTTCTTTCCTCTCCTCTTCATCTTCCTCTTCCTCTGCAGAGTGATTGCAGCGTCCAGCGCCAGTCCATCTGAGACACTGAAACCAGGCTACGACAGTCTGAGTCTCTACAGGTTTAATTTTAGCAAGCAGGAAGAAATGCTGAGGAGCATAGACTATGACAAAGGTGAGCAAGAAAACAAAATTGGAAGGAAAAAAGGAAAATTATTTTCTGAGTGTAAGAATAAAAAGATTCTTCTAAAATTAAATTTAGAAATTGATAAGCATAAGTTTAGTTTGTGAGAAATATAATAGTTAACACCATAAAAAATAGATTTCATCTTCAAAAAATACTTTAAAAATACTTTTAAAAAAATATTGCTGGCTGATATTAGTATCCAATATTAATATTTCTGTAATGGCCGATAATCAATATTTACTGATATTTTATTATGTTTCTCTATCATCTGGACACTAAAAAACAAACTAACTGAGCAAAGCATGAAGCTGTTAGCATATACAGCTAACGTTCATTAGCTTGGTCACTGAATAAAAGATGCAGTTGTTAGCATGTACAGCTAACATTTGTTAGCTTCTTCATTGAACAAAAACTGTAGCTGTTACCGTTAGTCAGTCTAGTCAATGAACGAAGAATGTAAGTATTAGCATGTAAAGCTAAAATTAGTTAGCCGGGCCATTGATCAAAGCTTGTAGCTGTTAGCATGTGTTCTAGTTAGCTTGGTCATTGAACAAAACATATAGCAAATCCCACCGACTTTCTGCCAAATACCATTAGGATTTAATAGAGATGTATTCAAAGAACCACTGATTATTGTGTGTTTTCTCTTTACTAGTTGTAGAAGACATTTGTGAAGAACCAGAAGTCAGTCCAGATCCAGAAGAACCCGAAGGACCTTTAATCCAGAACACAGAACCAGAACGATGTCAGGAGCCGTTAATCCCGGACCATCACGCTTTGGGAGAACCGGCTGAAGAGCCACTTCTACCTCCCATCTCTCCACCAGTGGAACCATTACAGCTTGATGAACTGGGAGCTGACCCAGATCCTGCAGCTCCTGGCCCAGCAGCCGGTTCTTTAGAATCTGCTGGAGAACATTTGCAGCCGGAAACTGATGGTCCAGGTTCCGGTGAAGTTGGACCGGGTCAGGTTAGGGTGGAGAGAATGGTGGAGCGGGTTGGGGCCGAGGCACTGCAGCCTGTGAGAGAGGAAAACCTCAGGAAAGACCAGGAGGGGATGAACACTCAGCAGGTAGGGCATCAGGTCCGGTTCTGGTATTATTCTGTTATAGAACCGACCCGAATCCCACCAGTCCTGGTGTAGCTCCTTCAGTCTGAGGTCCATTGAACAGTGGCTGTGTTTCCATTAAAATGTTTTTAAAACTTTGCCAATATTCCACTAAAGTCGAAAAAACATAATTTTGCTATTGCGATTTTTAAAAAAACTAAATAAGAAACAGAATCAATACAAAACATGCCGCACCATCATCCTCCTTCTACTTCCTGTCGTCTTCTTTGTCGTTTCCTCCAGTAGTAACATCCTGTTGTTGATCATGTGACTCATCTGATGTGAAAAAAAAAACAACAGAAAAAAGCCAAAAATTTATAAAAATACAAGCCGTTTGAACTTAAGATGAAAGAAAGAAATTTGTTCTGGCCAGAATTACTCAAGCAGCAGTTTTAGCTTCACCGGTTCAAATTCTGTAAAAAAAAAATAATCTCCTGTTAAGCACCTTTGGCCTTCAAAGTATTTATTGGTCACCAGACCAACCCTACTCTGAGTTGATATGAAGTATAACTGCCCTCCTTCTGAAGGACAGACGGAGCTTTCCTTCAGGTGACGGAGCTCAAAGCTGTTAGCGTGGCATTAGCGCTGCACTCTGGGAAACCCTGCCAAAGGGTAACATTTCAGAGCAGGTGATATGCCACGAGGCCACGGGGGGATTCCCCCTTCAGCACATCTCAGCTGTTTCTTAAACCTGAATCTGGAGGAAGCGTCTGAAAACCTCCAACAACTTCCTGCTCTGTAAACCAGGGATGGAGAAATAATTCTCATTTTGGCCCAAATCAAATCATGATTTGATCAAACTTCCTAACAAACTGTTAAAATAGTAATAAACTGCTGTCTCTGCATTTGGTAAGTACTTCTTAAAGATGCAGTATGATGTAAATGATCCAAGACACATTTCTCCTATGGGAAACTAATAAACTTATCTTATCTTAAAATCGACTCTTTTTTAGCTTTCCATTATGTTTTAATGTTTTTCCCTCACCAAAAACAAACCTGGAGTGTTGCTTCGACTCTTTCATTCATATTTGAGAAATCCTTTAATCTCCATGGCAACAATTCAGCTGCATGAAATGCCTGGGGGGACTAGCCCCGCCTTCCAGACGTAGCTCCTCCCCCACGCAGCTCCTTTAGACTAGATACAGTCAAATTTCTTTTAAGTCATATTTGCATTTTTGTAACAACTGAAGAGAACATAGTTACTTGATTGTGTTAAATAAAATTGTTTTTTCCCCTCAAATTTTCAACTTTGCAAACTCAGAAACTTCCTTGTTTTTTTTTTTAGAAATTTTTAAATTAAAAAATTAATTTAAAAAAAGATTTTCCTAGCAAATTTTTAAGCTCAGAAAATTCAGAGTTTTTCCTATAAATATTTTCAGATTAATCTAAAAATGTCCGTTTTTTTCGCAGAAGTTTACATATTTTTCTTTTTTTTCTGTCTACAGTGGCTTTAATAGTTGCAGTCAAACTCGCATCATTATCGTAATTATTGGTTTTGGTGGAGCTTTGATAACGTTTCCTTCCTGTTATCCCTCCAGATTGTCACACTGGTCTTCTACCTTTTGGCCTTGCTGGTCATCCTGCTGAGGTTCTGGTCTTACTTCGGCTGTTGTATTTACTTGTGAACCCAGAAGACAGAGACGGACATGAATCAGCGCCTCCACGCAGGTCAGACAGCGCTGCTCTTCTTTGTGTTGTTTCATTGCCCTTTACTGACACCCTGTGGTTAAATCACGCAACTACAGTTTACATTTCAGACTGCGGCTGTTGGATTCATGAAGCCCATTTCTGCTATGAAAGAAAAACTAATAAAAGCCCAACAGGAAGTCATAATTACGGATTTTGAAGTCATAATTTCGACTTTTAGGATCAATTTAATTTCCCTTTGGGATTAATAAAGTATTTTTGAAATTTAATTTGAATAATTGTGACTTCTGTATTTCATAATGATGACTAAATCATAATTACTAATAAGAATCTCAAAATTATGACTTTAAGTGTCATAAATATGACCAGGGTATCAGAACTATGACTTTGTATCTCTTAACTATTACTTTAAATCTCAAAATTATGACTGAATATTTTGATTTTGAATATGACAATTATAAATTTAAAACAAAAAAAATGGGACTTTAAATCTCATAATCATGACTTAGAAAATCAAAATTAGGACTTCGTATCTCAAAATTATAGTTATGATCTCATAGTTATGATGTTGAAAGTTGAAATTATGACTTTTATTTATTTTTTTTTGGCTTCCTGAGATCTTAATACTAAAATATAATTGTACTACTTAACTTTGTCATAGAAATATAATAAAATTGCTCATCTTAAGACAAATATTCAGAGCTCTGCTGCATCTTCTATTAATTTTTTTTTATATATATAATTGCCCTAACACCATGCAGGTATGCCTTGAATTAATTAATTAATTAATTTATTTATTTTTATTTTTTCAGAAGAATACGGAGAACCAGAGCTGTCCTTCCTCCGGTTCTCCTCTCTCTTCATCCTCCTCCTCCTCGGCTCTGGTCCCGGTTCTTGGTAGATCCAGTTTCTGTGTCTCTCAGCTGCAGCAGGAGCAGAAAAATGAGGCTTTTTTGCTTCATTCATGATCATCTTTAAAACCCAAAGTGCCACAGGAAGTTATTTTCTGTATCATTTTAGCTGTTTTGATTTGCTGCAAACTGCAGATTTTTTCTTGTTTTGGTCCAAACTTTGGTCTTGGTGTAAAAATCAGAGGGTGTCTCAGTACATTTTGTTTTTTTAATAGCTTGAATTACTGGATGGAGACTTTAGAACAAATTTGGAGCAGATTTGATCGTGTAAAACTTTTTTTTGTAGATTTTGTGGGGTTAAAACATAAAGTCACGCGTTTCTAATCTCAGAATGATTTAAAATATAAAGACAAATCCCATCAAAACATGTCTCTGATGTCATTTATCCACGCAAAGTTTTAGAAACGAATGTCCTGCAACGGCTGGAGGCTGGAGCTTCCGGTTTGGGCGGTACGCCTTCAAACTAAAAGCATTGAAATGTTGCCACGTATGTTTAAACAGTAAAACCAGTATTTATACAATATGTCAGAATATTTTAGTTCCTGTGTGGAAAATAATCTGGACAAACTTTTACAACTTTCCAATTCAAAGGAGCAATAGTAATGTTTTTCGATTGAATTTGTATGAAAGGTGATGTTTTTTCAGAGACTTCCTGGAGATAAATCATTGATTTATCTTTGTTTTCTTTTCTTGACTTCATGCATAATATTTTAAAGCATAACACAAGGTTTATTTAATTTAACTTTGAGGTCAAAAAGTATTTTTGAATTTAATTGAATGCCTTAAGAAGTAGCAAAATACATAAATTCCCCAAATATGACCTTATGTTTTGTTTTATAGAACTCTTTTCTAATAGCTGCTCTCTCAGTTGTTATCACATATTTAAACCAAATTCCAGAACTTATTATTTCTATTTTTTGCTGGCTTGAAAAACGCGTGAGGAGGTAGTTTGTTTATTTTTTAGAATAGGAGGCAAAAATAATTTCAGGCATGAAAATATTTTTCAAATAAAAACACAAAACAACTTTATTCTAAAAAAAAATTTATCTGTGAACCAATAAAACATTTAATATTTTAATTAAATGATGTAGAAAAAATAATTTAAAGGTCTTAAGAAAAACTTTACATTTTCCTAACATTTGTGGGTTGAACATTTTTTATTGTGTTTGATTAAAAAATATTTTGTGTTCTTCTTCTACACATTCATTTAAATCAGGGTTTCCCAAAGTGCAGCCCGGGGGCCATTTGTGGTCCTCGAAGTGATTTTGTGCGGTCCTCAATCACAATACAAAAATGACACCAACAGGTTTTTCCAGCTCAGTGTTATAGCAAATCTTCATCACCTTTAAAAAAAACCCCAAACAACTAAATTAAAGTATTCTAAATATTAAAGTTCTCATTTTTTATCAACCATATTTTTCATTTTAAATTAAATGTCATTGTGAACATCCAGTGCTCCAGTTTAGTAAACTCCACAATATAAAGCAAATGAGATACATATTCTTTTTATGTTGCTTTGAAAAACATCTAAATATAATAGAAAAACCATTAACAGAAGATTATTTGCTTTTTTAAAATTTGTTGTTTATTTTAAACAAGGCAAACCTGGTAGGTTTTATCTTTCAGATCTATAATTTTGTATACCTTCCTTTTCTATGGCAATCAGACTTATTTATTTTACTAAAATATTGTAATTTTTTAAAAATCAAAAATAAAATAAATGCCATAGTTGGTGTATATTTATTTGATTTATTTATCAGCTTGTTCAACTGATCCCAAATACAGAAAATGTGCGAAAGAGTTTTTAAGCTTTGAATCTACAACGAATAACATACCTTTCATCCCCTAAAAAAATGTTTTTTATTTTATTAAATCTTTTTTCTTGGACCTTTTTTGTACTTTTAACTCGACGGCATAATAAACGCTTTTATTTTGAAATGACGTCACCGGATGAGGATGTAGAGCAGCCGCTAACTTGACAGACAGTAGCTTAGGCTGAGCTGGCTGTTGGTTGGGGCTGTTTTGACTCCGCTGGCTGTTCCCCATCGACGTCCTTCTCTACGTGGAAGCTGGTCGCGCTCGTCGGGGAGGTTTCCACACACCGAGGCGGAGGCTAAACAAACCGATCTGCTTCAAGCAGAACCGATAAGAATAACCCAGAATCTGCTGAACTGACGCTATGGACCCAGCCAGTCAAGGTAATTGTTAGCTTACCGAGCAAGTTAGCACAACTCCGCTCTCTCCCTGGCTGAAAAAACGGCGTAAACAAGTTGAGAGCAGTTTGGTTTTTCATCCAGAACCCGGTAATAAAACAAAAAACCGTTTCCTCCGTGTTGTTTTACTGTTGGACCGGGAAGTTCGGGTGGGTGTTGGGAGGACGGACGGGCCCTCCGATCCGTGACAGGAACAGCAACAGCAGGTGGAGAGAAAGGAGGAGGATCGAGTTACTGATGTTAGCAGCTTCCCTGCACTGATTTCACTGACATTATCAGCTGATTCAACCCGGTTTGAACCACCTGAGTCACTGGGATCCATTACTTCAACACATCCGCTTGTTTCAGCCTCTAAATCTCGTTAAATGAGCGAATGAAACTGAGACCAAGTGCTGCTGTTTGGAGGGGAGGAAACTTCCTTTCTGCTGTGTCATTAACTCCAGCTGACCTCCACCCAGGCCCACGCATTCATTTTTAAACATTTATTGAACTTTATTCATAAAATGAACAAAAAGAAAACAATAGAGTGGAATATTGTGGGAGAAAACTGAGGTGTAACAGCAGGAAAGTGACAGGAAATCGAGGCATAAAGCTTCACAAAGATAAAAATGTTTAAAAATGTAAAAATAAACAAAATTAAGAATAATATACTGCGAAGTAGGAGCAAAATTACAATCTAAACAAATTCCCAAAACAATGTGTATACACTAGAGGTCTTCAACATGGGGGTCGCAGTCCTTAAAGAGGTCACAGAGAACCTGCAGGGGGTCATGAGATTTCTGATTAGACATTTTTTGTGTATTTTTTACACATTGACATTAATCCAACATAACAAATTGATAAAAGGAGGCATAAAATAATGTATTTTAGTCAGAAATGCTAAATTCTGTTCGTTTTGCTAAAAGTTCTCCTCTTCAACTTTGTTCTGGGCATAGGCTTTGTTAGACCGTCGCTTTTGCACTCAAAGTTAAGTTTAAATAAAAACATGTAAGGAAAAATGGTCAAATTCAATCAAATTCAGATTATTTTTTAGGAACTAAAAATAATCTAGATATTTTTCCAGCCTTCCTGTTGTGAGTGGTGGTTAATTATTGATGATGGGACCAAGATGACATCATCCATCATCCATAATGAGAGCCGTTACCGTGAAACAGGATTTTTAAATCAGCTCAGCATCTTATGTTAGCATTACAGAAATGTTCCTGTGTGTATGAACTCTGAGCTTTCTAAAAAAGCTTCCAACATGTTCCATGATCGACGTTCAAAGCTCTAAGGATGAAAGCAGCGACTTTACGTTCTGCTCTCTCTCACTGTCTTACAGCCTTTTCTCTCAATGTCGTAGAAAATTAACTTCATCTTTAAGATCAGATCTTATGTCGCCGTCATTCTTCTGACTTTAACACCTCACTGATACTGAAAATAGTGTCACTATTTGGCTCAGTAGTAACTCCTACACCTGGAAGTGGTTTCCATTGCGACTTGGTTTGCATCCGCTGACTGTAAAAATGTTTTTCCAGTAGAAAATTGGCACATTGCTGATTAAAAAAAAGATAATAGAGAGGCGAATGATACTTTTGTTTGTACCTAGAAGCAATTCTGATATTTAAAATCGGGGCATTTACAGTGGCCCTCTGCCTAGTTGTTTTTTATTATCTTGCAGATTTTTCTGTGGAGG
This sequence comes from Brachyrhaphis roseni, assembly GCA_903066815.1. Lineage (NCBI taxonomy): Eukaryota > Metazoa > Chordata > Actinopteri > Cyprinodontiformes > Poeciliidae > Brachyrhaphis > Brachyrhaphis roseni. Next base: position 9,702 of record CAEFZY010014530.1, read on the forward strand.
GTAATTCCATTTCATTTGTTAAAAATGTTTTTATTCGCAGACTTTTTTTTTTCATATCGCATATCTAAAATATGCGAAAGAAATGCCACTAAGAAAGTTGAAATACCTAGATGCTATGCTAACTGACGCGCTATTGGCTGGCGATATAAATAGGATGTTTTACTTATTTATTTGTTACTTTCAGGCAGTTGTTGTGTGTAACTATTGTTTCTTGTTTATTTTTTTTTTACAATCTGGAGTAGCTGGTTAGCATAAAAAAAACTTTCTTTCATTTCTAAAGAAAGTTTAATACTGGAAATGGATAACATTTAAAATATCCTAAATAAATTCACAAAACAACAATTGTTAAGATGGATTATGAAGTCTCTGTAACCAAAATTGGATTTCAGAAACTTTGACAATGAAAACAGACAAAAGTTTAGGACTTGTGTGGGAGAAAAAAGTGCAAGTTAACTACCTTGCTTTAAGTACCAGGTGTCAAATATTTTTTGTTTTTGCTTGTTTTTTCTCAAAATGCAGATTTTTCAACAAAAAAAGTCATGCGATTTATTGATTTATTGCTTATTGTGACGTATCCCCTACTCCAACATCTCAGACAGGTTAAAGAGGGGCAGCAAAAAGCAAAGGAGGCGGATTAGCAGAGCTAGCTAATAATAATTGATAGTGGCAACCAGGAGATGTTGCTGTTGAGTATCATCTCTGCTTTGATAGAGCAACAGTCTTCAGTCAGAGGCTTCTTCTGATTCGTTGGATGACTGGCTGCTACTGGAGCATAGAAAGCAGAATGTAGAAGAGCGTGGCGTTCAGTGGGTGTGGAAGATGACCTCACTCACTCCACACCTCAGTTTGTAGACAGGTTAGTCTGCTGCCAAACAAGTCCACCCATTTACAGCTTTATTATAAATTTAACCCAGTCAGCTTATTGTTAAAAAAAGGAAATCATTAAAACAATGAGCAATTGTGTTCCTGGATCCGTGTACTTCAGTGTTTTTATTTTAGTTTTAGTTTTTATCTGGGTTTTTACTGTCTGAGCTGGTGACGCAGGCCTGTGTACCTTACAGGTGGAGTCACTGTTTGCTGTCAAACTGTTAGATTACTGAGCTGTCTGCAGATAATCCTGTCGTTTCCCAACATCAGAAAATGTTCAGCGGGTTTAGCCTCGTCACAATAAATCAATTAATCGAAGCTCAATCATGTCCATTTGTAGGATTGATCTTTTTTCTCTTTCTGCCTAAAACTGAATGATAAAGGTCTTCAGTCTGTTGTTTTGGTCTCAACCTGCCTGTTTTGAGACTTAATATTTCATTTTATTTGTTGTTTCTGTTGTTTTTGTTGATCTATTCCAGTTCCAGTGTTAAATGTTCATTAGAATTTAAAGTTTATTAATCTCTGAGAATGTGTTCTTGCATTGTTATTATGCCACTACCATTTATTTATTTATTTATTTTTAATTTTTAATTTTTATTTATTTTTTCCCACCAGGGGGCTTTTTGTAGCTCTAGTGTCCCTTATTAGACAGCAGGCTGACAGAAAGGAGGTAATGAGGGGGGAAGACATGCGGCAAATGCCGTCGGGTCCGGGAGTCGAACCCGCGACGGCCGCGTCAAGGACTCAAGGCCTCCAAATGTGGGTCGCGCTAACCGCTACGCCACCACTGCACGCCCCGCCACTACCATTTATATTACTTGAAAATGGTCTTAAAACAACAATATTATCATTTATGGGAGTAACGTCTGAAAGTCTGTTGTTGGATTTGTTGAAGAACTTTAATTAATGGCCACCATTTTCCCTGAATCTCTGGTTCAGTCGTCTTTGCTGCGTCTTGTTTTTATGTTACATTAACATTTGGTTGTGTTGTGCAGATTACTGCTGCCTGAAGTCCATTTCGATGTCGTTTTGCTTTTATTGGAGACGTATTTTCTCCTTTCTTGGGTTCTGTTGCCCCCTCTGACTCAGCCGAAGCTGCTAAAATTAGTCTTCAGGTAAATGACTCGACACTTATTCAGTTTCGTAAAGCGGCCATCAGACCTGCATGCTTGCACTGCAGGAATCCTGGACTCAGTTATTTAAGGGTAAGGAATCCTGATCAGTGCACACTAACAGCTTCAAGCTCTTAATTAATAAAGAATTCATTTGTTCATTAAGGCTTCAACTAACGATTACTCTAGTAAATGATTAATCGGTCGATTATTCTGATGATTAATCGATTAATCAGATTTTTCATTTAACCACAGAAGCCTTTTTATGCAATATATTCAAAGATTAAAATAAACAATTCAATTCCTTTCTTAATTAAAAAAATAAATGTTTTAGTTTGTTTGAACCAGGTGAAGCTAAAACTACCACTTAAGGAGTTTTGGCTAAAATATATTTACAGACAAAGGTGTTTTTATCTAAAGTGCAAAATGTATGTATATTTTTTGCTTAATTACTGCTCTGAAATGACTTATTTTTAGCCTGTGTAATCCAGTTAATGATTAATCGATTTAGTTGACAATTATTTCCAAGTATTTGTATATAATATTTATTATATATTATATACTTGTATATAATCCAGATATGTCTCATTAAGATTAAAGATTTTTTGACCAAGACTGGCAGCAACACACAGTTACAAATCAAAACTACAGACATCAAAACCTCATTAAGACACAATACAAATAATAAAATAAAATAACATCAAAGCAAAAATAGGACTAAAATACACCATGATATTAATCAAAGCATTTAAAAAAATACCTTATTTACAGACTGATTAAGAGTGGCCTTTTACATTAAAAGAGCATTTCCTTCAATTGTGACTTGAATCAGTAATCGATTAATCACGATTAATCGTTTCAGCAGTAATGCAAGCTGCTTTCTTAATGTAGTTTCCTTTATAAATGTGAATGAAGAACATCTGGATCCTTTAAATTTTACTCTCTGTAATGTTTTCTAATCTTTTTTTTCTTTTTCCCATCATCCATTGCTGCAGATATCAACCTGAACTCTCCTAACAAAGGCAACAGCATGGATCGCTCAGACAACATGGCCGACGTTCAGGCGGAGGGCGCGGCGGCGAACTCGGCTCACCCTCTCCCACCCGGCCTGACGGAGGAAGAGGCAGAGGAACTCCGCCTCGAACTGACGAAGGTCAGAGACCAATTACCACAACGGTGTCCAAAATAGGGCTCATGGGCCATTTGTGGCCCCTTGGCTGATTCTATTGCAGCTCCTTGACCACAATTCAAGAGCAAAAAAGGACAAAACTACAAGTTTTAAATTAAAATCTACTTAGAAAAATATTAGATGTGGCACAAGATGATCATCTTTTCCAAAGTTTCTGGTTTCTTTTTGCTTTTATGGTAAATAAGATGATTAATCAGATTAATCGTAATGAATTGATTACTGAAATGATCGTCTACTAATTTAGTAATCTTTTTGGCTAAAACTCAACATTATTTCCACATTCTGATCCACAGACACAGCAGGTTCTGGTTCTGGTTCTGGCTCTGGTGAAAATCTGTTAATGTTTAAAAGAACTTCAGCCAAAATGGTTTTTATAGTTTAGTGTCTGGTTCTGAGAGGAGCTGCTGCAGGCTGAACTGTGCGGTTCTGATTCAGGTGGAGGAGGAGATCAACACGCTGCGCCAGGTTCTGTCCGCTAAAGAGAGGCACTCCTCGGAGCTGAAGAGGAAACTGGGCCTCAGTCCGCTCAACGAGCTCAAGCAGAACATCACCAAGAGCTGGCAGGACGTCCAGACCTCACAAGCGTACGTACCAGTAAACCAGTCACCTCTCTGGTTCTGGTCCCAGAGGGTTCGGTTCATAAACCCAGAAAGTATTTGTGTTGTTTGCAGATGGATCATTTTAATCTCTACCTCTCCTTTAAACAGGATTTCCTTTCTAGAATAAAAGTGCTGAGGTTATTTCAGTCTGAAAATATTGCTTTTTAGCATTTATTACTTTCCTGAATTTTTTTTTTTAAGTATTAAAGTTGAAACTTTTGACTTCCTGTGCAGCTGTTGGCGAATATTACTGCATTGTTACGGTCTGGCTCCATGGTCTTATGCCAGTTTGGAGAACAAGAATTGTTGCCTAATATATTTTGCGAGTTCTGAAGTTTTATTTTTCACCCTGGACACTAATGACGTTGCTAAAAATACTAAAGGTCACACAGAGTAGGAAGAACTGATTAGCAAGAGATTAAAGTTGACGACAGGCATATATCACAAATTATAGTGTCATTGCAATATATCCCAATATTATTGTTGTTGCATTACGTACCAATATTGTCAGCTCAATGTTTACCATTATTTTTCAATTTTATTGCCATAGCAATATCTTTCAATAATATCTGCATTATAAATTTCCCAATATTATCATTGTCACAATATTTCCCAATATTATTGCCATCGCAATATGTTTTAAGATTATTTCCATTGCATTATTTCCCAACATTGTAGTCATGCAATAATTCCCAATATCAATGATATTGGGAATTGTCATTGGAATATTATCATCGCAATATTTCCCAATGTATAGAAAATCACATAATTTCCAAATACTGTCTTCATTGCAAGATTTTCTTATCTCTTGTATATTATCTGGATGCATTTGGATATTAATCTTCACTCTGTGGAAATATTGCCAGCATCTTCCAGATGAGATAAGACTAAAGATTTAATTCCTTCAGTCAGGAAGTTGATTTGCAGCGTTTCAGACCTGAACTGTTCGTAGCGACTCAGCTTTAGCTTAGCTGCGGCCCCCTGCTGGGCGGTGGCGGCGTAACGCGCTCCTGTTTCTGGTTCTAGCTACGTGAGAACCACAGAGAAACTGGGCGAGTGGAATGAAAGGGTGACCAGTTCAGATCTGTGAGTTTTACCAACTGTTTGCTGCTCGTCTGGGCGCCGCTGTTTGCTCTCTCACGCTCCGACTCACCCCCAGTGCCTCACTCCTCTCACCTTCTAACCATGTTTGCAGTGGCTGCTGTTTAACACCGGGTGTTAGAGTTGGTGTGGATTTGTTTGTTAACCTGAAGCCTCTTCAGTATAACTGCATTAATCTGCTGATTTTGTTTGTAAGAAAATGTAGCTTTAAGTGTAACAGTCTGACTTTGGATCTGCTCTTCTGATGATTCTCGTGAACATTTGGTTCGACTTGTATCACTGAAGTTCTAATAATAACAGAACCGGGTTCATATCTGACTCGTTTTTCCACTCACCCATTAGTTCACCATTAAGGCTTGATGTGCTGTGGGTTAGGAGCATCTCTGGATCCTTTAGTGTGAATCATTTTGTCTTGTTGTATCAGCAGATGACTTCCTCTCTCTGGATCAGCTGTTGGCTCTTCCTCTTAGAGTGAAGGCATGTTTCCTTCTCTTTCCTCCCTGGACAAACTGGTGGATATTTTCAGCTTCTCTCTCTCAGTTCTGGTAGCAGACGGTGTTTTTCCAGTCTGATTGCGGCCCTTGAGTCATCACTGCGAGCGTAAATTTATCTCCCGATTTTAATACGTCCAACTTCAGTCAATCTGCTCACGGCTCCCTCTAACTTGTATGTTTTGCAGACTTTTGTTCATAAAGGTTTTGGTTGAGGTGTTGCATGTTTATACAATTATTCCTTTTGCTTTTGGATGGTTTTTTTACTTTTGGAAAGTTATGATGAGTAACTAAGGCAACCAGGAGCAGCCGATTAGCATCTGAGTAGCTCAGAGCTACAAATAGGAGCTCAAATCTCAGAGGAGATGAAAAGGTTTTATGGACGCAATGAGTAATGATGGGCAAAGGTCAAATCCCCTACTCCAACATCTCAGATTTAAAGTGGAGCAGCAAAAATGAAGGTGGTGGATTAGCAGAGCTTGCCAACAACTGATGATGTCATACTGTTTAACATCATCTATGCTGCCTGGAAATGGAGCTGTTAGCATATCATAGCACCACACTTCCATCAGAGGCTTCTTCAGATGCGTTGCAAGATTGACTGCTACTGGAAATCCTTCCAGGCAACAGCATCACAATCCACGACGACTCTTCTGAGATACATTTGTAATGTTCTGTAGAGTTAATGAGGATCTTTAACAAACCAATGGTACCTAGTAGAAAAAAATGCAGAGATGTGGTGAAATTTCTGGTTCTGTTGGCTGGACAAAGCTGAAGTTAAGATAAAATTTTATTTATTTTTTTTCCTGTTCAAACCTAAATAGAACCCAAATTAAGTTGCTAATTGGCTTTTTGACTAGTTTTCTTTTAGTTGTGGAAAAAAAAATTCCCTGCAGCATTAACAGCAAAGAATCTGTAGAATTTGAGTTTGGTTCTGGTCGGAGTTGAGACTCATTCTTCACGTCTCGGTGTGATTTATGCAAGGAGGGCGGCATAAAGGCAAGTTTGTTGTCTTTAGGGAGTTACAGTGAGTGTTTATCAGGACAGAGGAAAACCTTTGAGAGGCATGAAGGAGAACAGGGCTAGCTTAGCTTGATGCTAACGTCCAAATCCTGCGTCGTGTCCCATCTGAAAACCGTTTTTAAAAACAAAGGGTGTTCAAAGTGAGGCTCGGGGGCCGTTTTGTAGCCCCTGGACTCATTTTGTGCAACCAACAAACTTTATTTAAATTAAAATTTACTTACAAAAATGTTAGATGCATCAACATTTCCAAGCTTTCTGCTTTCCTTGTTATGGCAACTAGAACCACATCTACTCATTGACTCTAAAACGCACAAAAATCTGCTTTTAATTAATGTATTCAAAGTCGGCTAAATACAGCAAGTGCTTTCAAATAAAGACTGACAGATCCTGTTTTTATTGCTGAGAATAGATTAGATATTTTTTTAATTTTTAATGATTTTAGCCCAGAATAATAAGCAAACTGCATGCCTTACATTTAACAAGGAAAAAAACTTGATTTGAAGTTTTGGATTTACAATTCCACTCCTACAAAAAGTATCTGGTTATTTTATTTGTTTTATTAAAATAGTTCATGCTTATTGATGAGTAGGTTAAAAAAGCAAAAAAAAAAATTGGTGATTTTCATTTTAAAGTACTTTTCAGCTGATGGTTTTGGCCAACCTGACTGAAAGTTTAACACCCCTGGTTTAAGCATTGAGTTTATCTGCCTGACTTGCTAATAAACTGGATGGACCAGCTTTACTCTGATAGATAATCTAACTCACCAGGATGTAGCTAACTGGTCTGGTCTCTGTTTTAATATGCAGCCACCAACACCAGCAGGTGATGGTGGCTGTTCTTGTTCCGCTGTTGCACCCAGAAACCAAGATGGCCGATTTTTCTTTTGTTTGCTGTTGAGATAATTGTGGATTGTATCTGTTTGGTGAAAAATCTAGGACAGGAGACGCAGGCAGAGATGAAGCTCTTTATTTACCATAGCGCACACACACACCCACACACGCACACACACTCCCACCCCGTGCAGGAAAATGTGTCTGTATCTCTGACACACATTGTTCCCCAGCGCCCTCCTGTCCCAGTGACCAGACAGGACGCGCAGACTGGACTAACTGGGACAAGAAGAAAAGAATGTGAGATGCAGAATGACAGATGAGGAAGAGGAGGGAAATGTTGCTGTGGAGTGCCAAAAGAACCAAATAAAAATGGCAAAGAGAAATTCACAGAGCAAAAGTCATAAAAACTCTGTGATTTAATAGTTATTATTTATAGGGTTGAAAAGTAAGGACAATGTCACAATTTTTTTCTTAATTTTCATGTTATAGTTTAAAATTGTTTATAACAACAGAATGAAGAGATTAAAATAAGCAACTAATAATCAGGGGCGCAAATGTACACAAAAATCACAGTGCTACAACAGACAGTTATTTTTTTAATTAAGAGAATAAAGTCGTAATATTAGTTGAAAAAGTTCACAATTACCTAAAGAAAGTAAAAACTATTTAAAAAAAAAAAAAAGCTTCGATAGAGATATCAAGATCTGATGTCACGTTGTTTGGTTTTTGTGTTGACGTAGACTCTGGTTTACACAATTGTTTCAAAGTCCTGCTACTAAGGATGACTTGATGCTGATGTGTTAAAATATGAAGTACTTTCTTATTTTTAAAACTGATACCAAAGTATAACATCAAGATGCTCTTCAGTTTAACCGTAGGGAGTACTACTTCATGCTCCTAACTTTATGACTTTATTCCCGTATGAATTTGTCCTAGCCTTACTCCGACGTCATCGTAGCGTTTTTCCGACTTTATCCTCGTGTTATTCAAACTTTGTTTTTCTGTTATGACTGTATTCTCGCATCACGAACTTGTCATGTTGCTACAACTTTACTCTTGTATTATTAGGACTTTTATCGTGCGACTTTTCGTAATGTTACGAATTAATTCTCACATTTTGACTATATTCTTGTAATTAAAAAAACAAATCTTCTCTTGCTTCGGGCTTGAATAATTTTTCATTTCTGAAATTAATTTGATATTTTGTCCAGAAACGTATCAAACTGTCTGGAGGCTTTATTGGTTTTGCTGAATTGTTTTTTAAAGACACATTTGTTTTAGTACAAAAATAAAATAATGAAAATAAAGTTTCTACTGCAATCTCAGTCTTGGACATATTGGTGGCCTTGGTGAGATGTTTGTTGTATTGAAGTGTCTTTTTAAAGTTTAGCAGCTTTTTGATCGTCTTCATGTTTTCTTCCATGCAGTCTGTCTCTAGTAGGTCGTGTTGGAGAGCACAGTGGAGTCCTCACATCTTCAGCGTGAGCTGGACCCTAATAAGTCCAGTTCAGACATTTATAAGCAACATACTCCCTTCCTCTGTTCAGACTGTTCTCTCTGAAACAATTACAGCACAGATCTGCCCAGTGTGATGCTGCGCTGCTGTACTGTAAGCTGCATTGTGCTAACAGAGGTCAGAACATACAGACTCATCTTGTCCTTGCTTTACATCTGTATTTGGACCAGAACCAGAATCAAAACGATGGTTTTTATGCAGTAAAAATGAGGCAGTAAATGGTGTTTTTGTTCTATTTTATCACTCCTCACTAATGAGTGAGTAAGGTGGTGTTTTGATCTGTTAAAGCATGAATCATTGGAGTATAAATGTGGGAGGATTTCCCATCCTGCGTTTTCAGCCGTTCTGCTCCACGTTGTTATCTTTGCCCTCCCGGCTTCCTGAAACGTGGAGCTGGTCAAACCGTCTGTTTATTTATCACACAGTCAAAGACCAGCAGTTATCTGAAGACAGAACGCTGATAGTATTCAGGAAAGAAGAAAAAATAGACAGGTTCTAGATCAAAACTTTATTACTCAGCAGTTTTATTCAAAAGTTATGTACTTTGTAATCTTTTTGTTTTTTGTTAAATTTCAGCGCCTAAGAAGGACATAACTTTAAGGCTGAAACGATTACTCATGATTAATCGTTTATTCAAATAACCGTCAACTAATTGTGAAAGGACATAACTTTAGTAGAGCTGAAACATTAAAGGATTAATCATGATTAAGCAATTATTCAAATAATTGTCAACTAATGATGTAGTTAATTGTGAAAGATTGATTAATCAGAATCGATTAATCCGACTAATCGAATTGATCCAGTTAATTATATTTAATTGAATATTGAAATAATCGTCAACTAATTGTGAAACGACATTACTTCAGTTGGGCTGAAACAATTAATCAGAATTATCTGAATAATTGTGATTAATTGATTCTTCAGCTGTTTGTGTTGCTAATTATGAAGGGTCATAATTTTAGTTGGGCTGAAACAATTAATCGTGATTAATTGATTATTCGAAAAACTCGTCAACTAATTGTGTAACTACTTATGAAAGGATATAACTTTAGTAGGGCTGAAACAATTACATGAAGTCTGAGGAATGTGGCAATTTTTTTTCCCAATTAATCGTCAAAATAATCAATAAAATAGTTTATCATTTTGTTTCATGTTAAAAAGGCTGGTGAAATACGATATCAGTTGTGACAGTAATATTAATATTGGCCACCTGTACTGGCCCAAAGTCTCATATTGATGCATCACATATTATTAAAATGTTACTTGCATTTTTTGATTTGCAAGGCAGTGAGAGAAAATGTGAAAACTTTGCTGTATCCTCAAATACTTTGCTTTATTGTAGTTGGGAAAATGAGCCAGTTTTTTTTTTTTTTTTTTTTTTTTTAGATTAAAATCGTTTTAAAATGGAGAGTTAAGCAATGGTTACTTCACATACTTTGGTCTGCTAATGGGGTAAATAAATAAATGGTAGAAAATAATGAATGACTGTCAAAAGTTCGTACATATATATAAATATAGATCTATATCGAGAGTTTTTCAGGTTTTAAGATTATTGTTTATTATGACTGTGTCTTCCCTTGTGTCATTATCCCGCTGTTGTGTCTTCAGATATCTGTCTGCCTCAGCCACTTTGGATGACATTGCCCACTCTGAAGCGTGAGTTAATCCTTTTTTTTAGTTTTTGCTTGTGTTTGGCTTTGTAGATGAGCTAAGGTTTCTTTGAGTTTCATTTTGGGAGCTTTTTTCTCCATCACTTCTTTGCTGTCCATGCTCTGTTTTCTGTTTCTATTTGGTCCAGTAGTTCGCTTGGGTTCACTCAGGTTCTGGTGTTGGAGGCCATGCTAGACTTAGGGGATGGTGGACTCTAAATAACTAACATATGACTTTCATTTAGGCTGTTTGTTTATTAAGCTGCAGTTTGGCAGGATGCTGAAGGTTACTGAGGATGATGATGTTGCTCACATCTGGAGAATTAAGATTTAAACAAAACACTGAATCCAAGAGGATACATCTTGGATTATATTCCAACTCTGGTTTTCTGTAACCCACCACAGTTTGTGACATTTTCTCTCTAAAACTGCATTGAAGTTCAGGTGACTTATCCATACAATCCCAGGTCACAATAAAACCTGAACTCTGTGCGCAATTATTACACAAGTATCTTGACCCATTATATTTTTCCTAACTCAAAGCTGGATAAACTTTGAGTTAGGAATGGTTAATGGATTTAAAGTGGACTTATTATGAAAAATTCTCATTTTACACGTTTTTTTTTTTCTTTCTTCCGTTTGGGTTTCTACTGCTTCTAAACGCAGTCCAAGTGCTTAAAAAACTTTAAAAACCCAACAGTTTTTTGGCAGCAAGTTCATGTTTTTTGGTGTCTGGAAAATAAGACATTTCAAAAACCTGTGAAATGTGATGTCACATATCAGTAGGCACTTCTCGTTACCTAGCAACCCCAGCGGAACTCTGCCCGTTACCTAGCAACCCCAGCGGAACTCTGCCCGTTACCTAGCAACCCCAGCGGAGTTCCAGCACATTTGGTCAGCTGGGTTTACAACTGTATGGCTGCAGGAAAAGACAAGCGTTTTGTTGTTGACTTACCATCCAGAAACAATTTCCCACATTCTTGTTGATTGTGCAGGAGTCTCCTCTTCTGCTTTTCAAAGATGTATGGTTGTATAACTACGCATCTGTTTGCAGCCATTTTCACCTGTGAGTGTAAACGTTGAGTTGAGTAGGATCAAAAGTTTTGGTGTTAGGATGAGGTTCCTTTGCTTTGTTTGTTTTTTCTTTTCTTTTTTTTCCACGAGTCACATGGTCAACAACTGGATGTTACTACTGCTGGAAACCACAAAGAAAAAGACGTCAGGAAGTATGAGGATGATGGCGTGACATGGTTTTAACGAATTATCATGTGAACAAACTTATTCCCTTGTGATTCTAATTATCTTGATATTTAATGGAAACATTGCAGTTGCTAAATTTTGTTTTTTCAACATCAGCAGAATATCTACATTTGTAATGGAAACGCAGCTAGTATGAGCTAAACTGCAGGCATAAAGGACTGTTGGCATGAAGTATTTAGGCTGTTAACATGACATTTATTTGTGTGAATAAACAGAAAGTTAATCACAATCAATATTGAGTAATATTGATGTTTTTCATATCATGCAGATATAGTTTCACTCTTTACTTTGTGCAATTTCATGAGTAACTGAGGTTATCATCCCATCAACCAATTTCTCTGTTTGGCTTTTAATCCCAGGTTGGATGGTGAAATACTGCAATATTTTTCTGAATTTTTGTGTTTCGCTGCTCATTGAATTAATCAGAAATGAGAACTTTCTTTTTTTCTTTTTTTTTTTTTTTTGCTAAACATGTAGGTCAACATCTTATTGTCTTTGTTTTTATCATCTAAGCTCTTTGGACTGCCTTATTGCTGAAACAAGGCAGTTCAAAGATTGAACTGCTTTCAATTTTTGTCAATAGACAAGCAAGACTTTGCTTGTTTATTGACAAACAGTCAATAAACCTGACTTTGCTTGACTTGAGTTCAGTAAGAATCAGATACATTTCAGTGCATGTCCACCTTTATGCATAAAACAGGAAGATCTTATGGATTAAAAACGACCCTCATTGCTGAACCCACAGCAGCTTTCTTCCTTTAATCATATTTTAGTTGTTGAACTAAAGCAAAGTTCGGTTTCGTTATGCTAATACTTGGTATTGTCATGCTTTGATGCTTTGCATGTTTAACCAGTTTGATGGACTCTTAACTTCCCCTAATAATCACTCCTGATAATTATTTGTAGTAGCTGCAAAACTAAAGCTCACAGAGTGAATGTTGAGTTAGAAATATGAAGGTTAGTCATCATTTTTCTGACATTGTGCAGCTATTTACCTTTTTTCAGTTACTGCTATTTGTTTTTCTTTTTTAGAAAAAAAGAATTGTTCATGGATTATAGAGGAAAAACTGTAATAAAGTTATCAAAATGACAAACTATTTTTTTTTATGTATTTTGGCTATTAACTGAAGTTCCCACACCCTATTTCCTTATTTTGCTTTACTCTCCCGTCAGCCATGTTGCTAATTTTCTGAATCCCTTTGCTTTTCCTTCGTTTTCCACGCTCTGGCTCCAACATGTTTGTTCATCCTCGCTGTTTTCTCTTCCTGCAGATACAAGAAGACCCAGGAGACTCTTTCTGATGCGGGACAGAAGACGAGCGCCGCTCTCAACACGCTGGGCACGGCCATCAGCAGGAGGCTGGGCGACATGAGGTACAAACACACAAAATGGCCGACATGACCTGAGCTGCTGGTGGAAAAGTTAAAACGAAGTTCTGTAGCTAGTGAAGCCCAGTAGGAAACACTAACTTATACACATAAGACCAACTAAAAGTTGGGGGTGTTTGGCTTTTGGGTGAAATTTACAGAAAACGTAAAAAATTCAAGCTACAATTTATGGGTGACGAACATATTATGATATAAATGTTTCTTCTCAGTCTATGGATAATTATTGATTATTTTTTGTTTATAAATATCTGAAATATAGCCGACCTGATGGACTGACCTCTCCTGTTTTCACTCCAAGCCATTGTTTTTTATTTTTAAGCAGTTAAGAGGCAAAACTTTAAACTGCTGCTGTGGCAGTTACCCAGCAGGTTGTTGCTAGGCAACCGAAGTTGGGGGGGGCTTGAAACTGCTTCCTACCCAGCAGGTTGTTGCTAGGCAACCACAGAGTGAGAGGGTTAGTTAATTCAGCTCACTTTGCTTTGATAGCTTTTAGAGGTTGAACAGCTAAGGTGTTTCCTCTGCTTACATCTGTGGATATTATTGAATATTGAATATTCTACCAGATGTATTTTTGATACAGCAGCAAAAGGCGAAAGTTCCCGCAATCCAAGGTGAAACCCAACAAACACAGTAGAGACAACAGCAACAAAACTTGAACATTTTTCACTTTCCATTCAATTTTCCTTTGAATGGTCTGATATCGATTCATAAAAACCTTAAATGGATTCTTCTAATCCGTTTTTTACACATTAACACCATGTGACTTTTCAAATCAAAATGGCGGAAGCATTAAAAGCACCGCCAACAAACCTGAAGGAAGATGTCTGAAAATATTTAGGATTTTAAAAACAGGAAGACGGTAATTAATTTTTCTGGCCTATTAATTGTCACTTTTAAGTAGATATTAGTAAATTTTTTCTGGGCTTTTCTGGGCTTGTGTGAATGCACCTGTTAAATACCTGTTCTGATGAAAACAGAAACTATATCAGCTGAACAGTTGGGCAAAAGCTTTAATAAGGAAATTTCACCCTAAAACCGAATATTTCACTTTTTTTTTTCCTTGTTTGCCACCCGAGCGTCCAGATAGCCTCTTCATCTCTGTTTCTAACCTTCGTTGTTGCTGCATGCCTGCATGTATAATTCAGATAGTTTTAGTTCTGCATGAAACTCTAAAGTCTGGGGTGTCCAAAGAGCGGTTCGGGGGCCACTTTCAGCCCCTGGACTGATTTTGTGTGGTCCTTGAATGACATGAGTTTGTCTCACCAGCACAAACTGAGTTTTTTTGTGTTTTTTTTCTCCAATTATTACAAAACGAACTCACAAATTAAAATATTTATTACAACACAAACTGTTCATCTTCTAAAACCATGTCTTTAATTTTATGGTAATAGGATGATGTTTATCCAGTTAGTGCACTCAAATCTGGTTTTATTAAATATTTTTCAAATAAAGAGTGACTACTGATTACTGAGAATACACTGAATCTTTTTCAGTTCTCTTCAGTAAAAATAAATTTAGTGAAATGGTTTTTGTTTTTCTATTAAGGAAAACTTTTGAAATGATTTTGAAGTTAAATTCATATTGACTATTTTCCTTGTTCAATTAAATATTTTCTGCTCAGTTTATTATTTGTGATTTGAGTTTATGATTTGACCATGTGATAAAAGTTTGGGCGCCCTTGCTTTCTAAGTGTTGCTGTAGTGGAAATATTTAAATTACCAGAGTTTTTAACGGTTTTAGAGTGAAATGAGAAGTAGAAGTTGTTTGGTTTCTCCTCCCTGTTGTGTCATGATCACTTCACTTCTGTCTTGTTTTTCATGTTATTTTTTTATCTCACCGAACCGGTTCTGGTGTGAAACCGCTGCTTGTGTTTACTTAAAACCAGCAGCAATCTGAACCGTTCTTATCTTGGCGTCAGAAAACAGCAGCCAACATGTTTAAAATATTGAAGTATTTGCTGTGGTTTTCCTTCATTTTAGACAGAAAAACAGTTAAATTCATGATTTTACTGATTCTGGGTCCGCAGCAAACAGCTTCTGCTCTTTTATCTGCATGCTGTTCCTTTTTCTGCTGTTTATTTCGTTTTTTTGTCCCGCTCCGGTTTCTGTTTGCTCTGAAGCCGTTGCCTCACGTTGTCGTCTTGTTTTTGTTGTTTTTTTATTGCTGCCCCGGTTCGATTGCAGAGCTCTGCCTTTCTCTAACTCCTTTAGGTAAGGCTAACGTTGGTTCAGATCAGGATATTCTTTAAACTTGGAGGCATTTTAATCTGTGTTGCTCTTTGCTTCGCTGTGTAACTCTTGGATTTTCTCCTTCCCTTAATGCTTTCAAAGTAGCAACTATTCCATTCGCCACTCCATAAGTATGCCCGCCATGAGGTAAAGTAACCGATGAGCTCCTCCTGATGTTTACAGCGTCTTTCATTTAATTACCAAGCTTGTTTTTCTCTAATAGATTAGAGATTAAATTAGATATTTGGATATATAGCATTTAGTTATTTAATTTTTTGTGTTTTCTCCATCTTACTTATACACACATTTGGGATTTTAAGATAATTTTAATCAATTAATTTAGATATATTTTTGACATTATGTTTTATAATTTATTTTATAAAATATATTGTATTTATAATAAATTCAAATATGTTTTTAATTTTTATATCCATTTAATTATGAAAAAATTTTATTTTCTCAATTTTTCCTTCAGTATGACAGTGATTCTTATATTTTATTTATTTTATGTATATATTGCTGTATAATAAAATATATTATCTATTTTATACTTTTTAGGATATAAAAACTATAATATATGCTAATAAAATTGTATAATTTAAAATATGATTTTGCATATATAGCATTTCATTTTTAATTTTATAGTATATATAAAATTTATGTTTAATCATTTATTTCATATATGCTGTTGGAATAGATATATTTTATAATTAAATAATTTATAGAAATTATGTTTATCATGTAGCCAAATAAAATTGTATAAAAGTATATATTAATATATTATGTTTTATTTATTGTTTAATTTCAGATTATTTACAAATTCACAACAAATTTTGTCTTAAGGCAAAAAGTATTATTTCCTATGAAAGCATTTAATCTTGAGGATAATTTTATTTCTGCTGTTATTTGTTTTACATTTTCCTGATGTTTATTTCAGATGATAATTGATTATTTGTTACGATATCAAACTTGATATTTCTAATTAACTTCATGTTTTTGCTCTTTAGAAACTCTCCAACCTTCAAGTCGTTTGAGGACAAAGTGGGAAACCTGAAGGCGAGTAAAACCGCAGAAATTCACCACAAACATTAAGAGCTTGAAGTGTTTAACAGGTATTTTTATGTATTTTGCTTGTTTTTACGCTAAAAGTCAATGAAAAATTGTTCATACTCCAACTTCTCCTGGTAATAAGACCAAAATGAAATTAAGTTAGCTGATCATTTCTTTAACAGAAATACATGAACGGTTTTAGTGGCTACCGCTGACTAAAAGTTATGGTATGTTGGTTGACCTTTTATGACCTCTGGAAACATTTATATTATAACATCTTTAGAATTGTAGCAGCACAAATCAACATTTTTGCAGCACAAATGTTTTACACCAGTTTTGTCAAATTGGGAGAAGGTGGGAGGCTACTTGACCTTTCATGACCCCCGGTAAACTTTTAGTAATATGTTTAAATTTATAGCGGCACAAGTGAAATTTTTGCAGCACAAACATTTGACCCAATTTTGTTGAATTTGAAACAGGTGGCGGAGCTGGTTGACCTTCTGACCTTTAAACTTTTATTAATATCTTCAAAGCAACAGACAGACAAAATATCTTTGCAGCACAAACGTAGCGGAGTTGATTGACACCAAGTTTTAGATTTGAAGAAGAGTGGGCGGCTGGTTGACCTTTTGTGACCCTTTGGAACTTTTATTAATGTGTTTAAAATTATGGCGGCACAAAAAAAATTGCATCTCAAACATTTGATGCAGATTTCGTTAAATTTGAAGAAGGCTGTGGGTCGGACTTCACTCGGGTCTCTCGTCTGTCGCCGTAAACAGGAAGCAGAAAGTGCTGAGTCAGCGAACCATCACAATCATTAAACACTCGTCCGTTTCCTGTTCTTGTCTTCCTCTTTCCTGTTGGTGCTGCGCAGCATAAGGTGGTTGGACCCAGAGGGAACGGAGACGCCGTCAGCTCCCCGACCGACACCACTCCGACTCAGGAGAACCCGTCCTTCTGAACGCACCGCCTCCTCATCCTCGCTGCCATCTTCCTCACGACCTCAGACTGTACTGTTATGGAGCCCTGACCTCTGACCCCTTCAGCAACACTCTGCATTTTGTCCTACGATCTGTAAATCCTGTTATCATCTCTGATTAAAGTAATAATTTTGAGCCAGAAATCAGAAAAAGAAACAAAAAAATGTTGAGTTTTTCCTTCTTTTTGAACATCTGTGATCCTCACTGAAAGTTAAAAACTTTCACTTTTCCTGCTCTCGCACTGTGAGCACATATTCTGTCTGTTTCCTCTTTAAATGGAGATTTTTGCTTCGCAGTTTGATTGAGGAAATCTTCGGTCTCAGCATATTTGTCTCACCTCACAAACCCTGCAAGCAGCCACATCACACCTAAAAACAACTCACAAAAAACACCCAAGTTGTAAAAACTGCACCCATTTTGTATTATAAACTATTTTACACTGCTTTGCATAACGTTTTTACATAATTTTTATCAATATGTATAAATATATATGACTATATTATATCGTTGGTGGTAGTGATCAGGGTTGACAGCAGGAAACAAACACTAGTGGGTCAGTTTTTCTCAGTTAGTTACACTAATCAAACCAAAGCAACTGGGAATAAAAATAAAATCTGGTTTTAATTTCAAAATTTTCTCCATTAATCCAACCCTGGTTTGTTTCTGCTCATCTCGTCTGCTAAGATTTAGCTTAAAGAAGAGGAAAACTTTGCAGGTTTTCTTCATTTTGGTGTCATTTTAGAAATATCTCACGTTGCTTTTTGCCAACTGGTATGTGAATGTATACAAGTTAGCTGCTGCTAGCAAAAACAAACTAAATCTAATGGCTAAAAAATGCAGAAAATCTGTTTTTTCTTTCTGAGCCTGATTAAAAGGAGGAATTCATTTTGTTTTGCTCAAATAAACTTTGCATTTGTACCATTATGAAATATTTTCCTGCAGCGTTTCTCTTCCCTTACGTGAAATGTCTTTAAGAATTAGAAACTTCTTATCAAACTGCTTTAAGTCTATTTCGTTGTTACATTTTTTTGTTTGTTTTTTGGTAGATTTTTTTTTTTTTGAGAACTTGTACGCCTTCAGCTGAAGTTGCCAACGTTTGAATTATCTGTTACAGAATTTTAGTTGGAAATTTTCTCCCTTTCTTCCCCTCTGACTTAGATAATTTAGATTAACCTTTTCTGCATTTATTTGTATCTTTTGGAGACGGCCAAACGAGAACGATATATCTTTATTTTTTTGTTTTGTTTTGGGTGCCAAGGGAAGTGCAGCTTTACTCACTTTGGGTCCTGGCTTTGTCTCTGACTGGAAAGTCATGAGATTTGGGAAATCATGCTGAAATAATTAAAGATCTCTGGTTTTGTTGTATATGTGTAGAGATCAATAAAGCATTCCTTTAAATGAAAACCTGATTTTGGCTCCATATTTTATGCTTTTTTTTTATATTTTACTTTTTAGATCTGTTCTGCCTTGTTGAAGCGCCATAACAATTTCCAAACAATCTCAAGTTTAATTGAATTTACCTTGTAATTATGAGAGGAAACGTTTTCCTTGTGGTTATTCAGATCTGGGTGAGTGTATCTTTTAAATAGTAAGAAATAAGCGTTATAAGATCTATGATATATATTTACTATCTTTTGCAACAATCAAAACTAAGTAAAAAACGATTTTATGCCCTAAATTAGTTTTCTACACGCTTAAATTTCATTTGATTAATTTCACCACAAGATGGCGGTAGTTGCAAAGTTATTTTGATTGGTGCAGGACGGAAGCTGAACAGCTCCGGATATGACTCATGTTGGCTAGTCACTCAACCTGTGAGTCATATTTTTAATATACCGGTATATCACATTAGTTGCTCTCCTGGCGCCGGAAGTTGAAATACTACAACAAGCATGACATTATATTCTATGATATATTAATTAAATATGCTGACAATTATATTATAGTGGAATTAAGCTACATTACTAATCCAGTAGTTTATTGTATGACTAAATTCATGCTGAGAACAGTTTAAAATTTTGTTCAAAGTATGATGTCTGTGTTGCAAACAGTCTTTGTCATGTTGTTTTTGTAGAAACATGACAGAGTGAGCGCTCTTAGTTGCAAACGATCTTTGACGCATTTTACGCCGATAATCATGGCAACAAGATTTTCAACAGTTAGAAAAGTAAACGACTCATGAACAGAGAACACTGAATGTACTTTATGCTATTTGTGTCTTGGAAAAGTTTCGTTTATTTATGTATTTATGTTTTGTTCTTTTTTCTATTTTCTTTTTTAAACCAAGAAAGGTGGGTCAACTAATGTAATTATCAACTTTTTAGCTTTGTTAGCTTAGCTACATGTTAACGTTAATCTCTTTTTCACCAGCATTTAGTCGGGGAAGGAGCATTTATTTAGCATGATATTCGTATCTAACTTTTCTCTGTTTTTTTTGTTTGTTTGTTTGTTTTTACCACATTTAAAGATGAGTCAGAATCAGCTGGAGCCATAACCCCCCAAATCAGCCTAAACTCTTCTCAGTGAAGAAGGTGAGCAACACTGTGATTAATGACATGCTAATTAGCATCACTACAGAAAGTGTATGGAGATTTCTCTGTCTCTCTTGTTCTTTTTAATTTTAATTTCACAACAAAACTAAAATATGTATTACTAAGAATTGTTATCAAATGATAATAAAACATCTTTTTGTCTGGATTGGACAGTTTGAAAAACAGGTAATGCACCTTAACTCAATTCCCTTCATAACTTACTCCCACTTGTTCTCCTAAATTAACAAAATGTTCAGAAATCTGTTATTTTCATCACTTTGAGGTGATGATTAATATGAGTCAATGTAATTTTAAAGTTATACATGTTAGAAGTTACAATTTTATCTTATATTGTTACATTTAAGTGTCTTTGTTATATTTATATGTATATATATATATATATATATCTGACTTTTAGCTAATTTTTAAAATCTGCTTGAAATTTTGCTTCAAATAGTGAGTTACAATGTATTACAGAGCCCCTTTATTCTTTTGCAATCTCTCGCAATATTGTATTAGTCATTTCATGCAGCATCTTTAATACTGATAGTCTTTCTACTACAACTCAAGGTTTTTGTAAGGTTTTCCATGTATTTTAATATCTTGTTTGTGAGATAGTTTAAGTTTCTTAACTTTTTCTTTACGATACAAATGGACCACAAACTTATGTGCAAAATACTAAAGTAAAACAGGTCAATCATCTCATTCTATCCCTTCTAAGACAATAAACACAAACTCTCTGTCAGAAGAAAAGAAAGAAAAAGACATTCAAATTATTTGGATTATTTTTGAGTTATTTTCACCGGGTAATAAAGTCATCTGATAGGCTGAAAAATCCCCTGTTGCTGCTATGCGTGGCTGTGGGTGTGTGGAGCCATGA
The DNA here is from genome assembly GCA_903066815.1 of Brachyrhaphis roseni. Taxonomy (NCBI): domain Eukaryota; kingdom Metazoa; phylum Chordata; class Actinopteri; order Cyprinodontiformes; family Poeciliidae; genus Brachyrhaphis; species Brachyrhaphis roseni. Next base: position 30,399 of record CAEFZY010014530.1, read on the forward strand.
TGTAACGGGGAGAAAGATTTTTTCTGCTTCCGTAGCCACGCCTCCGTTGGGTGACGTCACCCATTCCCCACTATAAAAGTTTGAGCACCCTCCATGGCCTTAGAAAAGAAGCATCGTCGACATCCTCTCGGACCTTGGAGGGTTACATTTACCCAAAACCTTTTTTCAAATGGGCCCCGTCGCCTAGCGTTTGCTCCCCCCATCCTCGCCGTCTGAGTTGACTTGGGTGCTACAGAACATCAGCACATCGTCTGGGTTAAGTAAAGGTGAGGTTTTTTTAAGGTCAGAAAATGGTGGAAAGGGTTTCTTTCCCCTCTGCGAGGCGAGCTAACGGCTGGAAGCTAGCGGCTAAAATCGGTTAAAAATTAGAAACGGATAAAACAGTTTTCTCCTTTGTAGTTGCGGTACCCGTTGTTGCTTTTTAATAGTTGACGCATTTTTAAAATTATTTTTTAACGGTCGCATCAAGCTAGGTTGTGTGGTAACAGACGGACAAAATGGTCACCGCAGTATTTAGGGTTATTGTTGTTCTGACCCAGAATTTTCTCGAAGCAGAATCTTAATTCAGACGACCTCCGTGTGTTTTACAGTCTAAAACCGGTCAGAATCTGCTGTTTTTTGGTTTTGGTTCAGCATTGGCGTTGAATGTAAAGATGTCGGTTTGGTGCAGTGAATTTTTTTAATGTAAACACCCCCTTCTTCCTCCTCCTCATCCTCACTGCAGAACAGTGACAGACGTCATGATGAAAACAATGAAGTTTATGGTGCAGAACCTAAATCTGATGTTCCATGTTTGGTTTCAAACGATAAACCCACGTTTTTTAATTTTTGTGTCAAAACAGATTAAATAGAAAAATCCAGATCAGTTCTGACTGGAGCTCAGTGCGTCATGAATGGATAAATGTTCCCATTGTTCCCACCAAACCACAAGAGTTTTTTTTATTTTAAGTTTTATCATGTTCTTTAATGCATTTCATTTGGTGTAAGCCTTTTAGTTTATCAAAAATGGCAGACTGTCTGTTTTTAGGAATACAAAACACAAGAAAATAATAATGCATTTTATTTGGCTTTTAAAACACCCAAGAACTCTTTGCAACATTTTAAACACAATTAAACAGTAAAAAAAAAAGGCTGTAAAAACACAAAACTAACAAAATAACTAAAATGAGAGCAAAAACGTCAAACGTTTGCAGCGTCCTCGATGTGGACGACAAATGAAAATAGGAGCACAAGCATCAACAGTGTAAAAATGGCACAATCAATAATTTAGGTTTTTTTTTTTTTTTTGTAAATTACAGTTACAGCATTTCTGTTAGGACCTACATGCTTCTGTTTCATGACTCATCTCTAGTAAGGCCTCATTTAGTGGAGATGAGTAACCGAGTCTGTTCCTGCTCCAGGTTTCCATCAGTGACCAACTCCTGAAAAATGGCAGCCATTCCAGCAGGCGGTTCCCTCGTCGCGACCACCGACTACTACCGAAGTGAGTCCGTCCGCCTGCCTCCGCTGGACCTTCTCACTGTATGTTTAATCACTAACTAACATTTACCTCCTCCTGCAGGGCGTATTGGCTCTACGTCCAGCAGCAGCTCATGCGGCAGTTCGGAGTACAGTGGGGAGGTCATCCCTCACCATCCAGGTAAACGGCTTCAATGTGGCTTAAAGCTGCAGGTTAACTTTTATAAAGAATGTTTGTTTTTTACATGTGCGTTAATTCACCATGTTGTGACAGAATAAAACAGATAATCTGTGAAAAGATCCACGTCCTCCCTGAGCTACTATTGCTGTGAGGAGGAGGGGCTTAGCGCTGTCAATCATCCTCATGTTCACTGCTAAACATAATGGCAGAGAAAAAACTCAACTGTTCCCGGTGGCTATGCTAACTAGCCTTAGCATTCACAACAAGATCTGCTAGTTGCAGCTTAGAGAGCAAGGGGGGAGGAGGGAGATGATTGACAGCACTAAGACCCGCCTCCTGGCTCTGATTGGCTGGTTCTAGTTACCACTGGGAGGAGGAACTCTTACTCTTTTTTTTTTTCTTTCCACATTTTGTCTCATACCATTCTGTTATGACATAAACAAATTTTCTAAGACTTGCACATTGCAGCTTTAAGTTGGTTTTAAGCTTGGAATAATAAATGCGCCCATAAAGAGTTTTAACTGCAGGGGAGTTACAGACTGTTGCTCAGAGATTTAAACTTTCACCCAGAAACCAACCTGCCCACACGCCGAGGTTTCTCTGCTAACGTTACATCAGTTCCTACTGCTGTTGCCACAGAGGATTGAGTCACTTCTGCTAGGTTGTAATGATGCCAGGAGGTTTTTCTTAAAGCAGCCGCACCCATGCAGCTCACTTCCTGCTGCTCAGAAACATGCAGCGTACGTTTAGATCCAGAGTCTGAGCAGCAGCAGCTTCCTGACTCGGCTGTGGAGCTCAGCAGCTGGTTACGCCACGCAGAGCAGGGTTTGGTTTCTCTGGTTCTGCTGCGTTAAGTGCTGCTCTGTCTCTCCAGGACTCCCTAAGCAGGATTCTGGCCATTGGTGGTCCAGCTTCTTCTTTGGGAAGCAGCCGGGGATGACGCCGCTTACCGAGGAGGCGCAGCAGAAGTAAGTCCGAAGCCGCCTCAGCTGTTCCTGTTTTATAGATTCGTTTTTCTAACCGCTGCCTGTGCCAGGGCGGGGGTCTCGGGCGCCGTGACGACCGGTCAGATCACCTGCATCGCCAAGGAGATGGTGCTGCAGCGGCAGGCGAGTGAGAGCAGCGAGGCAGGAAGCCCCGTCTCCTCGTGATCCTGCGACTCGTCAGCCTCGCCATGGGGAGAACCGGACCAACCGACAACGCTAGGCGACGGAGATCGTCCCATTTACAACTTCTTTAGTTTTTTTTGTTTTGTTTTGTCTTTTTTTCTTAATAAATGTTCGTGGTAGTAACGGCTGTGTCCTTTTTTATTTTATTTTTTTTAATGTTTTTTAACAGATTTTTTTAATGACTAAAAAACAACAAAAAAAGAAACTGAGCTCGTTACCATTTGTAACGTTTTGCTTTGTAACATCGTCGCATTGACACCGTGGCGCATACCTTCATGTTTTTGTTACCCTTGTTGTGTCTTTTGTTATATTGCAAACTGAATAAAGTAGACTGTTGCAGCCAACGCCGCTTTGGTCTCCATGTCTGTCCATAATCTGAGCTGCAGCTGCAGCGGAGAATCATAGTTCAGCTAAAAACATCAGAATTTAAAGCACAGTTTCTGGATCTTCACAAGGCAGAGATGAATGTTCCTAGTTAACAAATGATTCATTTAGTTCAGTAAACTATTCACATTAAAGTTTCTAAGGAAACTCAGCCTTTCACTTCCTGGACAACATGTAGCGACAGTGGAGAGGGAAAACTCCCCTTTGAAGCTGAAAATTACTTTTCAGATTCAAGTAAAAAAAAAAAACTCATCTGAGAAAACAAGCAGTTAAAATAACAGCAAATGATGCAAATTGGAGAGTAGTAGGAGGGAAACAGTCGGTTTGTCCTGCAGCAGATTATCAATGCAGCTAATGTGGATCCATCTTACACAGTTATGTGCAGGTATGCCAATACAAATATTGATCATTTTTACCAATGGCTTAAAGAAAGTAGGATATTTGGAGAAGTAGGTCAACGTTCAGACGGCTTTCCCAGTGACGAACGGTTTGAATAACCTTCAGGAGGAGAGGGAGTGGCGCTGGGTTTGGTCCAGGAACTGGAAACAATGAAAAGCAGCTCTTCCTGCCGGTGCTGAACTCAGTGACTCCACGTTGTGTAACTGACTCAACACTGAACTCCCCACTTTGTCTTGGATTTCTGTGTGCTTATTGAAAAAACTAACTAAAAACTGCAGTTACAGAAGATTTAAAATAAACTAATTTATTTTAAATCTTCTGTAACTCCAGCCTTGGCATTTCTGGTACTGCAGGAAGATTCTGCAAATCTGCTGTCACAGGTGAAAATAAAAACAGCTGCAGGAGACACCCACACCCTGAAAAAGTCTTAAAATAATGTAGCTAAAATCAAGGCCTTAAAATGTCTTGAATTCAAAAAAAAAAAAAAAGAATTTCAAGTTGACCATACAAAAAAAATCCTAAATTTTAGCGTTGCGAAATTATTTAATCTTGTATAATCTATGTAGGGTTTTTTTTCTTCTTTTTCTCAGGACTTTCTGTCAGGCAAAAGTTGCAGTTAGACCTGCGTTTATCTTTATTGGTTCCTACTGGAGGCGGTTGAGGCTAATGCTAGCTAATGCTAACTAATGCTAGCTAGTTGGTTAGGTGTTTTTTCGACCAGCTTGGGTAAATCCTAATTTATCGTAAGTTTGTTTTCTTTCGTACATTTCTGTTGCGATTTATATGTTGTACTGCTCCTTTATTCTTAACTTTGATCCATAATGGTGGTCTAATTAACAGCGGCAGTTAGGAATTAAGCTTGACTTGCTTAGCCTGAAGATTTTGAAGACAAGTATTTTAAAGTTTATTTAGTGAAACTCTGCTTCCAACCGTTTTACAACTTTTTTTTAAAAAAGTTTGAAGCTAAATCGGATCAATTTTGATGATTATCTTGTCTCAACACGGTCTGGTTCTGGTTCGGTTGTACTTTGGATCACATACCAGAACTCCAACCATCCACCTCCTGATCCCCAGGAGCTGAATTAATTAATCTCTGATTTCTCAAGCCAAACATTTCATGACTCATGAGTGAGTTGCACAGTTATGAAATAATTTCTGTCTATCTTGGGAAAATATTCCTGTCCTCATGGATTTTTGTTTGTTTGTTTTCTACATGTTTCCTGCAGCTTTTTCAAAACTTCTTGTATTATTTGTGATTTTCCAGCCGCTTGAAGCCCTTATGAATCATATTATTATATTTCCTGGATTAAAAAAAAAAGTACAACAGTCACTTTTTCTACAAGCTGTAAGAAACCATAAAATCATTGAATAAATTCACAAAAATCAATGAAAAATTATTTCCATTTTCAGTTGAGTTTGACATATTTACTAACAAATTTTACTATTATAAAAAACTTTATTTATTTCAGGAACTAAGTTCACAAAGAGAAATATTATTACACACAAATTGATGTTTTGAAGCATTTTATTATGTATACATTTATATACAATTTAAATTTAATTTTTTTTTAAAAATGATTAATTAATCCCAAAGGAAAAATTAAATGTTGCTGTGCCGCCAGGGGGTCAGAAGATTTCTGACTAACTAGATAAATTCAATGTTATGTCTTTTAATACGCATTAACATGGATCCAACATGTAATACATTGATAAAAGTAAGAATAAAATAAAATATTTTAGTCAGAAAATCACTTTCCGAGAACAAAGATCTGTTAGTTGTGTTAAAAGTTTTGCGTTTTATGCAAAGTGAGTTTTTTTTTAGGAGTGTCAGGCTGAAAAATGCTGCTCAGATTGATAATTATCCAATTATTTTCTATTCTTACCAGATTTCTGGCATGTTTGGCATCATGCAGCATCTCACATAATTAGAAAAAATTAACTTGTTTTAATTTAGAAAATTATTTAGTTTGTTTCTAGAATGTTTCATCTTTAAGTGTTTGGATGAAAACGCAGCATGTTCTGTAGTGAATCAGCGCTGAATTAATCAACTTCATCTGCATTATGCTGACTGCAGACTCAAACTCTGTGGATCAAAGTGACGCACGGATTTTCCTAAATGAGTGTAAAATGGGCTTATGTAAGCAGAGCTGTCGTCCATTCAGAGGAAAAACCAACAAAGAGCGAAGCGGCCTGATGAAGCTGAAAGAGGTTTTTCTCTGCAGCGCGTTTGTTCTTCCACGCTGCAGTTTTTCTAGTTCACTGGCTGCTCAGAAAGCCGACTTTAACCTCTGAGCGACTAGGTTCCCCTTCAGTTCAGGTTTTACTGTAACCTACAGCAAAAATACATAATAAAATGTTTTTAAACAGTTTTACATGTTTCTGTTATGAAGGAAAGAAGAAAAAGCTGTTCCTTTGGGTTCTGAAGGTTTAATTAGTGATTAAATTAACTTTTTAATCCAGTTTCTCCACTGCTGAGCTTTACAACTTATGAAACTAATCAAATTAATCATGATTAATCATGATTAATCGATTAATCGCTAACTGGAGTAAACAAACTCCAGGAACTGACAGAAATGACAAAACTAGGTTTTAAGAATTTTTGGATTGTTGAAAGTCAAACATTTTATACTTTGGAAACTCAGAAAATTTAGATATTTTTTTCTCACATAACTCTAAAATTTCCAAGTTTTATTTCTAACAAACTTTTGACTTTTCAAACCTGGTGATTTTCAGTTTTTTCTGGAAAATTTCTAAGATTAATCTGAGTCTTTCTATCACTTTTTTTTTATTTTAAACCTCAGAAATTTCATTTTTTTTACTCTCAGATTAATCTAAAAACTTCTGTGATTATTTTTTCTTATAAATTTTTGTCTTTTTGTATCTAGAAGATTATTCTCTAAATTTCTGAGTCTCTTTCTTTCATAAGTGTAACGTTTGAAACTCAGAAATTTCCAAGTTTTTTCTAGAAAATTTCTGAGTTTTTGTAGCTAATTTTCAACTTTTGAAATTATGAATTTTTCAAATTTTTCCTAGAACATTTATGAGCTAAATCTAAAAATGTCAGAATTATTTTTGGGCAGAAATGCAATCCTTTGTTTCTAGTGGTTCTAATAGTCGGTTGTAAGTATTTGTCGGATTCGTAAGTGAAAACAGATTGGTGCATCTCTAGACACACTGCACTAAAGGAATGCTACATTAATGCATTTTAGACATAAAACGTTTATTTTCTTATTCAAAAAAATAAGTTGAATTATTTATTTGCTTTTCTTACATGTTTTTAATATTATGCAAAATAAACTTAGGTGGTTAAATGAAAAATTTGCAGAATGTGCCAGAGTTATTTGTATTGATTTGTGCTGCTAGCGTTTTAGATATTAATGAACATTTTCCAGAAGTCATCATCAACAGTTGAAAGCAAAAGCAGCAACAATGAAACTTTCTGCTGCACAACTTTGAGGAAAGTGGTGCAGCACATTCAGAGGCATTTTCACTCTGCCTGTGAATGCTAATGCTAGTTAGCATAGCCACCGAAGGCGGTGGATAAACAGTTTTCTGTAACGGTGAGTTGCTTCTCCGCCATTAGCACATTTAGCAGCGAGTACATGAGGTGATTGACAGCGCTAAGCCCCTCCTCCTGGCTCTGTTTTTGGTGGAGTGCAGCTCATTTCTTCAGGTAATAGCAGCTCAGGGAGGATCTGTTCACAAACGGTTTTAACAAATATAAATAAAAACAATTTTTTATAAACGTTACTGCAGCTTTAAGAGCTTCAACTGATGAAATGACTGAACTGAGATGAAGTTAGCTTATAGCATTATGCTTCATCAATAATGTAAATCAGAGAGTTTTCCAGCTGATGAATGAAGAGAGCAGATTAATAACTGAAAATGGAAACTTATAAAGACATTTATGGAACGGACAGATATATTTAGGGTACAAACATTCATTCCTTCATTTCCTGCATGTTTTACTTTGGTGAATCTCAGTGTTTATGTTACATTAATGCAAAAGTCCAACTGCTGTTTATGTTTTGAAGGTTCTACACGAAGCATCAGATTTGTCTTAAATCAATCAGCGTTAAAAGTCTCAAAGTTTTCCGTGTAAATTCGGTTTTCCTGCGTGTTTGTTGTGAACTCCTGGCTGATTCCTTTCAGTCTTTCTTTGGCTTCGTCTACTTGACGTGTTGGTCTGCCGGGTTGGCCGGTTTGGTACCGGGAGAGGACGAGGAACCGAGAGCGATCTCCATCAGCAACCCTTTGGTTCCCATGGCAACCGGGAGCCCTGGAAACACAGGGAAATATAATTACCCCATGAAGTGACTAAAATACCCCCAATAGGAGCTGTTGTTACCCAAACTGAGAGTCAGTAAAATTATTAAAACTCAATTTTTTCTCTTTTAACAACCACTTTATTTCTTTCTTTTTAATCTCATAAATGGGATCACATTTATTATCTGACAGATTTTATAAAACCCAAATCTACTTTTATTTATTAAACCAGCAAGCAGGATGACAATAAAATGTCTTTCTTTATATTTTTAATCTGAGCCCAAAATAATTTGCAAACTGATGATACAAACAATAATTTAAGTTTCCCTTTTCCCTATAAAACCTGACTCAGAAATGTGTTTTTTTTTCTAGAAAATTTCTCAGATTGATCTAAAAATTTCAGCTTTTTTCTAGCAAGTTTTAAACTTTCCAAACAGAAAATTTTAAAAATTTTTGTAAAACATGTTTAACTTCTCAAACCCAAACATTTTTACGTCTTTTTGTTGAAATGTCTGAAATTAATCTAAAAAGTTTTTTACTTCTAAATCTCAAAACATTCTTTGTTTTTTCTAGAATTCTGACTTTTAAACTCAGAAAAGTTCAAGTTCTTTTCAGAAAACTTGAGATTAATTTTAACATTTCTGATATTTTTCCAGCAAATTGCTGACTTTTAAACTTTTAAAAGTTTTTTTGTAGAAAATTTTTAGATTAATCTCAAAATTTTTTTACATTTTTTTCTAATAAATTTCCAATGTTTGAAACTCTGAACTTTTGAAGTTTTTTATGGAGAAAATTTCTGATTTTAATCAAAAAATTTTAGTTTTTTTTTCTAGCAATTGTTTGAATTTTCAATTTCATAAACGTTCAGTTTTTTTAGTATTTTTTTTGTTTTTCAAGCTCAGAAATGTTTGTTTTTCCAGAAGATTTCTGAGGTTAACATCTAAATTTCCGTGTTTTTGATGGAAATGTCCTCCTTTCGTCTGTCTGTAATGGGCCTAGTAAACCGTTGTTCCATTGCGTAATAAAATGCTCGCAGGGATTAAAGTGGGGCTAAAGCAGAAGTGAATATTTTACCAAGAGGAATTCCCATCCTGATCCGGAGGAGGATCTGTGTCATGACAGAGTCGTTCTGCTGGGACGTCGGGTTCATCCCGTCTGGACTGGAGGGAACACCTGGAAATAAATCCGTCCACATCAGCATTTTGTTACAAACTGGTTTTACAGTCTCTGTGCCTCCGAGCCCTAAAGTCTCCATCAGTCGTCGCTCTCATGCCCTGCGCCTGTGTGATCATGTGCTGCCGGAGTGAACGGGCCGTGAACGGGCCCGGGGCCAGAACTTTATTTAATGTGGGCTCGTGTATCAGGCAGTCCCTGCTTGGCTTGGCTCCCGTGAACCTGTTCATCCCCAGACTGAACACTGAATCTGCCCAGTTCTGCTGGACAAAAGCCTTCGCTCCCTGCATCTGCTTCTGTTTCTACGTAAACAGAGCGAAACATGTCCAAGTTTCCATTTAGGTCCAGGTCTTTGGTGAATATTCCAGAACTTCTTGTTTCTCTGTCTCTGCTGGTTGTGTGCTGGTTTGGCGTAACTGGGCCTGCATGGTTGAAACCAGTTTGGTTTGAAGTTGTTATCTTTACACCTAAAGAGAAACGAAGGAGTCAGCGAACAGCTTCAGTTATTACAGCTGGAAGCCAGAGATCAGCTGAACCTTTAGATCAGGGGTGCTCATACTTTTTGAGACCAAGATCTACTTTTTCTCTCACCGGCCGGCTGAGATCTACCTCATGACACGAAGACATTAAAATTGTAAATTAAACCCTATTGACTTATTTTATATGCAAATATACATCAGTTATAGCAGAAATAATAAAGTGATAGAAAACCTAATGCAGTTTCTTCCCCAGTGAGATTCTGACACTG
>CAEFZY010014534.1:0-52751 GCA_903066815.1 Brachyrhaphis roseni
GGAGAGTCGTGTAACTGCCTGTGCCGTGTCATTTAGCATTAGCACAGTGCTAACTGGCTAATGTTAGCTCACAAGCTGAGCTTAACGGTGTTTTTTTTAAAATAAAACTCAGCGAAAGACTTATTTATACAGCTGGTCATTTTCACTTCTAACATGGATACTTTTGTAGTTTTAAGTTTGTGTTATTCCGTCTTCTAACGGTAAACTTTCTTACTGCTGCTAGCGTTGACTTGCTAACAGTCTTTGCGAAACGACTCAGCAGAAAGAGCAAACAAACATAAAAACAGTGGACCACCATAGTAGTGTTGACCCAGCTGCTCCCCTTAGACCTCAGACAAAACATACACTGCTTTTCTTTTTCGATTGTCGATGCGAAAACTTTCTGCCGGTCTGCTAGGCCACAATGTAGTCTGGCACTACATTAGCATGTGTTTGTGAGATGGCCACGCACGTGGTAGCCGTGCTATAACGTAGAATGGGCATCAGCCAATGAAACGCTGCCTCTGTCTTTAATTGTCACTTCTGATGTGTTAGTGAGTCCAGAATGGTCGGAGAAAAACAAAACAAGAAAAAAATAAAAAAACATAAACTTCGACGAGGATGGGATTCGAACCCACGCGTGCAGAGCACAATGGATTAGCAGTCCATCGCCTTAACCACTCGGCCACCTCGTCGGGATGCCTGTGTATCACCTGCGCAGTGAAATTTACGGATACCGTGTTTGACGGCATACTTCCTATGTAATTGTTATTTTATAGGATTATATGACCTATATATTATGATTAAGAACCCTTTCGTTATTTGTCAAAGCGCAGACTGCACTGCTTAACTGTAACACTAAACCCAGCGGCACCTTTCCTCCCGACTTTACGGCAGTTACACATCGACATGCGCCGCTGTCGCAGCCGCCGCTCAGCCAACCAGTGCTGTGTTGTGATTTAACGGATCACCGCAACTGGCACCTTTCCGCCGATTCACTGTGCTATTTTAAATCATATTAAAGTCCTGTTTGGTGCTCCTTTAATGCAATACAACATCGGGTCAAGTGTTGATCCCGACACAGCCCCTTTAGGCTGTGGTGTTAGCACCGTGGCTGGGATGTAGTCATCGCTAGCTGGGGCGACTGGACGGAACCAGCTCCTGTGTTTTCGGACCTGCTTTGTTAACAGCGATCAGCCGGATCCAGCTTTCTGTGGAATGCATTTCTCCAAGAAATGTTCCGTGTTCAAAGTGGTGCTGAGTGCCCTTCTGATGGTGGCGCTACTGCAGCTCATTTACCTGTCCTTCCTGTCCAGGTTCCACGGGAAGCAGCAGCGCTACCGCTACTCGGAGCTGTTTGGAGGCGCCGCGGCCAAGAAGAATGCGCATCCCGAGAAAAACACGCGGAAGGAGCGGCTGAGGTACTCTCTGTCTAGTGGTGGGATCTTTGACAACAGCGGCCAGTACAGAGTATACAAAAACTTGATAAAGAGTGATTTCACAACGAATCAGAAACCAGGTTCCCACTCAAACTCTGACATCCTGACTCTGGCCACTCATACTACCATCAACAACCTGCACCACCTGGAATCTCTGCTGGAAAGATGGCAGAATCCTCTCTCTGTGGCGATATTTGCACATGGGGAAGATGTTAAATTTGCCACAGCTCTGGTTTATGCACTCAGCTTCTTCTGCACTCAGATCCAAGCCCTGGTGGACTTCCACTTGGTCTGCCTGTCAGGAGAGACGGCCAGTTTCCCTGAACAGGACAGGGAACACTTTGCTGGCCTGGAAGACTGCGCTTCTGTGTTCTCCAGGCTGGAAACCCACAGGGATAAATACCAAAACTACGCCATGAGCGGAAACATCTCCTACCCAAACAACCTTCTCCGTAACGTCGCCCGTGGTGGCACAGAGTCCTCCTACATCCTGGTGATTGACATTGACATGATGCCGAGCGCTGACCTCCACCAGCAGTTCCTCGCCATGATCCTGAGGCGGCCACCGGCGGCCGACGAGGTGTTTGTCCTCCCTGCTTTTGAGATCCGCCATGCCAGGAAGATTCCCTCGACGAAGGCAGAGTTGGTACAGCTTTACCAGGTGGGAGAAGTCCGGCCGTTTTATGAGGAGTTGTGCCCACGCTGTCAGGCTCCCACCAACTACTCCCAGTGGGTCAACAGCCATGTTAGAGAGACAGGCACCCTAGAAGTTGCTTACACACTCAACTGGGTGGACCCCTGGGAGCCCTTCTACATTGGGCCTCGAACTGTCCCCTTATATGACGAGAACTTCAAGCAGTATGGCTTCAATCGAATTAGCCAGGTTGGTAGAATCTGAACTTCAAATGTTCCTTAATTTAAAACAAAAACACTATTTTTTAATATGAAAATTGCAGACTCTAGCTTTAAACCCTTACGTGCATCTTACTATTTTGGAGTATAATTAAGATGCTAATTTAATTTGATAAATTTAAAAAGGGAAACTCGTATTATTATTACTACTGGCATATTTAGAGTGTTTCTGTACATTTTGATTACTTTAAAGCTAGCAAAAGCCCCAAATTTACTTTATCATGAAGTAAGAATACAACACAAAGCCAATAAAAAGGATGTTTCTTACAAAAATGTGGACTGACTGAAAGGCATGTCCATGTATTGTACTGTAAATGTGCTCAACACCTGTTTTGGCCTCATTTTGCATGAATTACTACATGAATGCAGTGTAGCATGGAGCCAATCATGATAAGCAGGCGCAGGTTGTTATGGTCCATAGACCTGTGGTGATAAACAATAAATTAATTAATCGCAAGATAAATCACAACCATCGACCTCATTTTAATTATCGGCATTATCTTTTCTTCCGGCCTTTTTCTCTTTCTATTGATGACACTGAATGAAAAAAGGCTCAACTCCGGTGCTCTCCATTGACCCTCCCTTCCTCACTTCCTTACTGTAATGCCCAGGGCACATTAAACAATCTTAAAGCTGTTGGCCGATTGTCGGCCCATTTTCAAAGCCCAAGAGAACACACAATAGCCGACAGAAATCCTAGCTATAACGGTTCGATCATGCCGTATGGTGTCCAACAATGGGCACAAAATAATGGCTACAAGTCCAGTTAACTAATTTTCAAACCAGGCATTAATCAATGCTTTACTACAACCTACCTGCAATGCATGTGGCTAGTGTCAGTCCTGACTGAATGAAAATCATTATAACCTATTTATGTCACGAACAACAAGAACAGCTGAAAAATTACTGGGTTTATCAACTGTGGTAGCAATTTCGCTCCAACTCCTCCCCTTGTTGCTTCCACATATTATCTCCAATGTCCTCTGGACTTGGGTTGAGCCGTGTCAGCTGTTTGGGATTCCCCTCCGTAATTTCCCCTCAGAAAGCACGGAGGGGAATCCGCGCTTTCTGATTGGCAGCCACGACGATCTACCATACCACACCACACACTACAGGATGATCGGTTACGAAATTGCAAGCGACAATCTTAGCGAACGCCCAACGTTCTAAGATTGTCGTAAGGGGAAAATTGGGGCAAAAAATTGTGTAGTGTGAACTATTGCATCAGGTAGTCGGACATGCCCATCATCTCTATTTAAATCTAATGATTACTGAAGGGCAATAGTATACAGACTTCATGATCTGCACTCTTTTGGTTGAAGGCAGTATTTATTTCCACTTTGGCTTTGCAGGAAATCGCATGCATTATTACGTCATTTCCATTAAATCAATGTAAAAAGGTCTTCAAACAATATTATCATTTATCGCAACAATATTATCGCTTATCGCAGTAATTTTTGAGACAATCGCTCAGCAAAATTTGTTATTGTGACAGGCCTAATTGTGTTCTTAGAAGCCGAGCAACATGTTCATGCAATGCAGTGAACATTACAGCTATAAACTACAAACTAAGCTTAATTCATGAGTTTCACTTTTTGAACTGAATTACTGAAATAAATAAACGCTTTAATCATAGTCTGATTTTTTTAAGGTGCACCTGTAGATTTTACAGAAACACACATCAACACCTGCCTTCTGGTGTTTATGTTTTTGTTTTGTTGTCCAGGCCTGCGAGCTGCATGTGGCTGGATTCAGGTTCTCTGTGCTGAGCTCGGCCTTCGTCGTGCATCGCGGCTTCAAGATCCAGGGGGAGTTCCACGCTAAGAAAGAGGAGGAGAACAAACAGAACCGGGTTTTGTTTCGCAGCTTCAAAGAGGGCCTGAAAACCAAATACCCGTCCTCTACCCGACGATGCTGAAGGGGGGGAAAAAGATGACTGTCCCAAGCCAACATTTAAAGTCATAACATAGAGCACGTGTCAAACTCAAGGCCCGGGGGCCACATCTGGCCCGCCATAGCTTTTTATGTGGCCCTCTAAACTCCAAATTACATCAATAAATCCTTCCAGTTTTTCACAAATCGGCAAATTTTCACACAAAATCAACAAATTCCCTTTTTTTCTTTTTTTTCTTATTTTACCACAAATTTTCTCAAAATTGTTAAAAAATATTGATTTTAAGTAACTGCTGCCTCAGCCTTACTTGATGGGAAGTTATAGTCTATAATTGATATGGCGGCAATTAATAAAAAGTCACATTTAACATCATACATTAGCGTAAATGCCATAAAATCGTTTTTAAAATGGCACCACAAAATGTGCAATCTTGATTGCAAAAAACCACTGAAACAATCACAAAATCCTGGAGGAACAGCTATTTATTGATATTTTAGCAGTTTAATGGGTTTTATCAATATATTCTGGCACAACCGGCCCTTTAAGAACATGCAGACTTTTGATGTGGCCCGAACTGAAAATGAGTTTGACTCGCCTGACATAGAGGTATGGGGGAGGAGTTTCAGCTTGTTCTCCTACTTCCTATATATAATATTTAAAGTCTATCTAAAAAAAATAGACTGCACATAAAGTTTATGATTTCAAAAATGGGTCAATAATCCTTCAGTTTATTCCATTCTGGTTCGAATGCGACTACAGATTGAAATCTAAATATATAAGGTATTACTTTATACATTATGTTGATATTGAGATACAAAAGTAGAAAAAATTGCCTTAAATCACATTTGAAATGACATTTCTAGTCAAATATCTACTTTAGAAGCCTTGGCCCGGAGAGTTTAAACACAAAAAGCAAGAGCCATGTATGAAATTCTCGCAGTATTACCCGTCATAAAAATGTGACAGTGTCCCAGTATTTACACCAAAATTAAAAGAAGCATAACATGATCTCATTACTTTCCCTTAAAACAGAAAAGCAACAACTATTCCCTCTTTGTATCAGTTTTTTATATTTAAAATGTTACTTATATAATTTATTTATTCATTTTTTAATCATACATAGACTTAAATATAGTTAAAAAAAAAATAGAATAAACATGCCAAATTTGGTTTTGGTTTTTATTGTGCATAATGTCTTCAGAATATTAAAACTTCTTGACGTTCTTCTCTTTGTAGCATCAAGAGGGTTATTAGTTTGGTTGAATCTGCTCAACAGACACGCTGCTCTTAGATACCTTAGTTTAGTTTCAGAAAAGTGTTTCTGTAACAAGAATCAGTTTCTATATCTTGACTTTCTGTTTTTTGTTTTTGACAGAAAATGTTTTGAAATAGCCAACTTTGTTTGTTTTGTAAGGAGCAGAATTATGTCGTAAGATAATTTCAGCCAGCTGACATGCAGTGCACTGCAACAGCTGGAGAAGTGGCACCGTGGCTACTCTATGATTACTATAGAGTAATTATTCAAAAATGTTTCTTTAGTATCTCCTTAAAAGTATTTTAAACAGTAGAAATTTGTAGTCCTTTCTTTTTTTATTCTTTTTTAACTTTTTATATTTTTATAGCCATTACAGGCAGTTGCTTAGCAACTATAATGCTATAAAAACACATTTGTCCCTTACATCTTTTATCTGCTTTTGAATTTTGTGACATTTAAATGATTATAAAGGTTTAATATCAGGTAACAACAACCTGAGTAAATACAAAATATTGTTTTAAATAATGATTTTGTTAGCCATTAAAGCCTACTAGGTGAAAATAAAGCTGCACTAATTTTAAATTGAGAAGTAACTGTGATTATGAAAACATTTTGGCTCAGTTTTACTAAATAGAAATTGTCTGACAATATGAAGTAGCAGGATTATAATCCAAAGCAAGTTTTTTCTTTATTATTAAAATTAGTTTCAGAGTCTGAAACTTTTAAATGTGACAAATGAGCAAAAACAGAATAAATTCTTACATCTATACTGAACAAGCTATTATTATTACTAATATTTTTTAATATAATCTGCTAGTGAAGGTAGTGGTGTCCCCCGTACTGATGGACTGAAAATGACAACTATTAACTTGGTTTGTCTTGGCTAAAGTGTGGGCGAAAACAAGGAAGGAAAAGCTATATTTCCTATTTAAATGATCATTTTGAAAAGCTTGTACATGGCTTTAATATCTATGTAGGACATCCACACAAGCCTGATTAAAAATCAACATATCAAGCCATCAACTTGTTCTCTGGCCACTAGAGGGCGGTAGTCTTTGCATCTCAACTGTAAGCTGTTTTATTTAGTGAGAGCGGTAAATATACGCACAAGTTTGGTGCTCTGAAGCATGATGATTTACTCCACACCTTGACCGCGTACACCTCTTTGTGACAGTTTCTTCTATAATATAAATAGAAATGACTTTTAACAGTAAGCACTGGAAACTTTACAATATACACAACACTGACGTTGTACAAAAACTTCAAAACTGCTGTATTCTAACACCAAGGATTAGAAACCGAAATGTTTACGTTTTACATCATTTCATTTATTAATTTATCACTTTAACCCTTGAAAATGTATTGTGTGTGAATATAATGCATTATCAAGGTGTAAACCAGGTTTAATTAATGTGTTGGTAGAATCTACGGTATTAAACGCGCCTTTATTTTTAGTGTATGGCTAAATAAAGGTGCTGTTTGATTACTGATTATGTTAAATATGTTCTGTAATACTTATTTTTGAAGGGACTCCCCTCCTTCTTACTAGTAGTGCAGTTTGGTATATTTATTGTGATCTTTTCCTAAAATAAAAATAGTTTGAACCTTTTTTTAAAAAAAAACCCAAAGCAAGAACACTGTAGCATGAAATTGTGTTAGACTTAGATTTTTTTTTTTCCACCTTTAAAAAATAATTTATCAGATATTTACAGATGGGGAAATTTATATGAAATCATTATCTACTGTGGTTATGTAATATCTTGGTATTTTTCTTATTTGTTCACTTATTTAAAAAAATTATGCTGTATTTTGTTTTTCCTCCTTGCTTTTCTTTATCAGTTAAAATGCCTGATTTGTGTTGAACTTGCTATTAAATCCCTCTTGGACAACGTTTGTTAACTTGACTCCTACAAGTTTGATTCATTCCCGTTTTAGCTGTTATGCAAGGTTGAGTTTGTTGTGACAGGCGTGCTCATCGGAAAGCCCTTTGAGCGCTTGGAAATGGACAAATCCAATCAATTAACTTCACCAGAGGGATTTGTATTGGCAAGTAATGCCAAGGGTGTTTCTGGAAGTATCACTTAAATAGGAGGGGAAGAACCTAAGGCGCGGATAAGGAATACTTTAACTCAGAGAAACATAATACAGCTTTTAGACTCAAACGGTGCCCTGGGTTACACAAGAACGAGATCTTTCCAGTGTTACTGCACCAAAGGATAACTGGTGCTACTGTTCATTGATGCTGTGTTGTAACTAGACTTAGAGCTGAAGTTTAAAGGTATCTCTGCATCAGGTGATGAACGATTACATGGTAAGCAGGGCCAGCATCCAATTAAAAGGCCCTACTTAGTGATTAAGATCTGTTTTAAAGTAGAGTCCAGTAAGTTCTCAGTAAAGGCCGGTTTTGATAGGGGCTGAATTATTTCTGGAGACGCAGTTGAAGTTTCCACTCCTCCAGTGACCAAATAAGACCTGATGGAGTGCCGCGGCTCTAACGGCGACGGGGCCATCTGCTGGTAAAGTAGAGCACGTGTGACATTCGGCACTTGACAACAGTCCGAGGCGCTGTGGCGTTTTGTGGCTAAGCCTTCATTACCAGGCTGGATAATGAGCCTGGGCACACGAGAGCCACAAGCACGCAACGCTGGGCCTCAGCTCTGGATCGGCTTTGCTGGACACATCTAATCATCGTCAATCTTATAAAGTCCTGTGTTGTTTTAACTTCTGATTAATTTATCTCACCCTCGCCTTCTAAAATCGGTTATTTCTCGGTCTGTAAGGGAAGACTACGCTATTCCTACCACAATAAGGGAGAGTATTCACGCGCCTGAAGATGTACCTTCGGTTCTCTAGCTTAAGTTTACATTTCAATGAAACTAATATTCAAGAAGCCGTTTTACTTGGAAAGTGTAAAAGTATAACAGTAACTTCTTTTCTTTTTTCACCTTTTCCATGTATGAGATCAGGTTTTATCAGTAAATGTAGTTCATTCGTCTGGTCCCCGCCGCCCCCGCTCAGGCTGCTAATAATGTGGCAGAAGGTGCAGAAATGTTAGGAGGGGGCAATGGATCAGGAGAGGCAGGTTTGGTGAGGTAAAGTGGGGTTTATCCCAGCAGCTTTGGGGAGTGAAGGCTTATCTGGGTCAGAGATCTTTGTGACATAAGCAATTAGGGTTGCCCTCTCTTATGTATGCTAGCAGGAGGGAGGCCTCCCACCACCTAGATTAGCCATACTAAGGCTCGGGGAGCTTGGCAGCTTCTGGACAGAGGGAGGGGGAAGGAACCAGCTGGAGGGCGAGATGAGCAGGCGAAGAGGTGGGGGTGCATTTTTGTATTTATTTATTTTATTAAAGAGAAAAGGAGGGGAAGGATGAGAGCGAGAGGTCAGCCAACCTGCAATGTAGAGACCCAGGCTCCTCTGTGGTTCACTGGACGGGTGAGAAAACAAAGAGTCAGTGACCCAAACTGATTGAAAGAATTTGTTCTATGAACCTCTGGGCCAAAACGAGGTGAAAGTTTTCGCACTGGGGCATCATTAATACAAAAATAGACAATAAAGGCCATCTATGCCACTTAACGTCTGTGGTTCCCGTTCATCAGTCACTTAACTGGAAGGATTTACGAGTTGTTCGCTACTTGGTTCACAAAAACAGCTTTTTTTACTTCCTACGAAGTGAACAACTTGTTAACAAGCAGAGTCTTTGTGTTGCCACAACTGAGCTGTGTATTTGTAATAAATGTTACAACTATCGTAAAAGTTAAAGAAAAAAAGGAAGATCTGAGAACGTGAAGTCAGAATTTGTTCTCATAAAAATGAGTTCAAATAAAAATAACTTATTTTCATGAGTTCTTTTTATTTGAAACACTAAGAGAACCAGAGAAATGACCTTCCCAGTAGCCGAACATAAACAAATTCAGTCTTCCTGATCGTGAATGCACCACTTGAAGTGTTGGCAGGTTGAACAAACAAAAACAACTTTTGGAGTAGAAACTTTATCTGAAGGAAGAAGAGTCTATTAGCTAATTTCCAGTATCAGTAGCTGCACTTAAAATTGACCATCGAATTGCGCAAAATGGAATTACGAAAATAAATTCAATTAATGGAGACAAAGCAATTAAAAAAAAAAAAGTTTTTTGATTTATAAAATTTAGACAGTGACATCTCCGATGACTGATGATGAGTGCTAGCTTTGTTTCAACTCTGATCCCCTTTCAAAAAGGACAAAGAGAAAACCTTAAACTTTTATTTTTAATATAAAATGTATCAATAATGTAGTAATGTGGAGCTCAGATTTCCACCTTATTCTGATAGCTTGCTAAATATGTTTTTTGTTAAGAAGAAGTTAATATCCAGCTGTTTTTGCAGAAAATGCATTAAAATTTTTTCTTGACGTAGAAAACGGGTAACACTCAAGAAATGTTAAAAATGGATTAACTCTTAATTATGAAAACATAAAACCTTTTTTATCTTTCTAATCTATGAATATTTTCAGTTGCCTCTCCCACAACATTTCAATGTCTTTGTTTATTTTATTAAAACTGTAGTTTACTGTTGGAAAAAATAACTGTTCCCTTTTTAGAGACCTGCTCTATTTCCCCCAGTTTCCTGGTTTGCCTTCATTATTTCTTTTTCTATTCACAAATGCACAATCAGATGCAACTTGCGTGCGTATTTGTTAACCTAAAAATGCAACTATTTATTCACAAGATAATCAGAATAATAGACCAAATACATGCTAGCCTTGCCCTTCTCTCAGAGATGCCGGGATCCATTTCACTTAAACAAATGAGGGCTTATCGGCCATCAGTGCCAGCTTTGGGGCAAGTTTACATGTGCGCTTACTGAATAAAAGCCTCTCAGGAACACTACAGACATATCACTCTGCTCTAAACCTGGAGTTCTTGGAGCGCCAGGTTACCTGGCATTTTAAATGTATCCCAGCTAAAGCCAGACTATCCGGCCTGGAGGACAGAAGTAATGAGACATGACACTGCCTGGGGGAGAGAAAAGGAGGCCTAACAGATATAGGTAATCCCTCTCACCAAGCTAACACCTCCCACCCCTGCTGACCAGGAACCCAGCAGGAAACAAAGCTACAGACACACACACACAATGAAAACAGAGTGATCGATAAAAGTCATCATGATTCCGTATCAATGTCTTTCAGCAGGTGTAAATTCAAATGACACATGCTGAAGCAAAGAGTAACCATATGCTCTCACGCTGAGCTTTAACTTCCACTGAGGCTCAGTTATCACAGTTCTTCAGGAACAGACGACGGCAGCCATGATACGAGAGTCACCATGTCTGCAAAACACAACTGGTCTAACATTTCTCTAACGGAGTCGCAGTTTTCTTTTTTTACAGCTGTTGCAGGAAAAAGAACAAAACACATGTTCTATTCTCATTTTTATACCTGTAACGTAACTTAAAATGTTTTGCATTAAAGTAAAGAGGCAGGAGCAGCTCTGTCGATTTCAGCATGCGGGCCTTTGCAGCCGCTGTTAGACAGGAGATTAGCTCGGATTTATATGACAGATTAAACTTGGGTTGAGCTGTCACAAAAGGATCACACAATACGACTTGAATCAAAATCAATATAAGCCACGAGTGAGGGTGATAGTATTTGTTTTCACTAAATTTGTAAACCTTATGCAAGTATGGCGTCAGTGTTTGTGAAATGTTCGCTTGGGCTCAGAAAAACTGGCTAAAGACAGGAATACAGAGCAGTGAAAAACTATTTAGCCCTTAAAAACTTCTGTTTTAGTTTTTCTATGTTGAATGTTTCAGATAATCAAAGTGCTGTCAAATGATCATTTATTTAAGAGACTAAAGCTATTCAGCCCAACAAAGTCCAAAGTGGAAAAAATAATTATCGTCTACACTTAATGTTTCTGCTAAACTCTTTGCAGAAACAACTAAAAATCAGAATGGACTAATTTTAGCTCCCTCTGATTTGAAGAATTGTGTTGATTAGCTGTGTTGGATCCTCCATGAATGACTTGTTTAAGGTTTCACCACAGCATCTCAATCGGATCGAATACTTGGATTTCAACTGGCCACTCCAAAAATGTTCATCTTATGGACTTCTTGGTGAGCTTTGGATCAGAACCAAAGGTTTTATGACCTTTAGGTCCAGAACACTTTGTAGAATTAAACTTTAGCATTCACAGTCCCAGAATATTCCTGATCCCAGATCATCACACCACCACCTCCATGTTTTACTACAAGTACGATGTTGTTTTTCTTAAATGCTGCTTGTTGTACACCAGATATGAAGACACACACCTTCCAGAAACTCTCATTTTTACAGAATATTCTCAAATGTTTTGGGGATCATCAAGTTTTGTTTTGGTAAATGTGAGTCGGGCCTTTGCAACGCTTTTGGTTAGCAGTGGTTTTAGCCTTGGACTCTACCATGGAAACCATTTTGCCCAGTCTCTTTCTTGTTGAACTATGAAATCTGAATTTAACAGGATGAATTGTGAATCAAGTAAATTTGACTGAAGGATTCTCCAGCGTTCCACATTTTCTTTATTTGTGGATTTTGGTTCTGACTGTTGCTCTGGAGAGAGTCAAAGTCTTATAAATGGTTTTCTTACTATTCCTAGACTGATAAATTGTCAATTACATCTGTTCTCATTTGTTCTTGAGCTTATTTAGATTGGAGTATGGAGAGCTTTTAGCCTATTTTATGTAGTGAGAAAAGTTTTGTTTAAGTGATTTCTTGGTTGTTCAGGTTACATAGAAATCAAGTTTGATAGGGGCAGTGAAATTCTTTCCAGATAAAGGTAATTAATCACAGTTTGTAAATCATTTCACAAGGCCCCACTGGGGGCATTTTTTTTCACAGTTTTTTTAAAAAGCAATTTTTTATATATATATATTAATTAATTTGGAAACTGCTTTTTATATTTACTGAGGTTTGATATTAACATTAGATCAATGATCTGAAATGATCTTTTAAGTGTCACAGAAAAGCAAAAGTAGGAGGTAAATATGTGTATTTTTTCACAGCACTGTGTAACATTAGGAGGACAGCTTAGGACGATTTGCTATGAAAAGTTAAAATTACTATCAGTGGATGACCGAGAAGCTTCTAACTGTACAACTTTGACTAAATCCAAATACATTTGTAATTTTTTCATAATGTTAGACAACAATTTAAAGGAAAATTCAGCTTTGATAGCTGATGGTGTGTGAGCCATCGGAGCGCATCTCTACCACACTGTCCTCCTTCAACACAACAACTTTTAAAAGACAAAAGCACAAAACGACTGAGTGGTCGTCTCCTCGGGGCTGTGTACGTTTCAGTGGAGTGTTTGGAGAAGCCGGACTGGGAAATCCAGAGATCAGGGGAGGTAAGACACCAAAGCAGGAATTAATGAGCATTATGGTATTAGGCAAAAATAAGACCCAGATTAAATCCCCGTGGATCTATTAACAAGTCCAGTAACACCTGTCAAGACAGACTATCTGAATATGAAACAAGTTGTCTTAATAAACAGTGTAGTAGAAATATCTGTAGCAATGACAATATTTTATAAATACGGTTTATAAATATTTAGTAGAAGTTCTGAGACTGAGATTTTCTGCTTGTTTAAAATAAAATGTAGCTTAAATGTAAGGTAATTAATGAAAAAACACAATTACATTAAGATACAGATACTTGTAAATCTGAAAAGAAATTCAATAAATGTTTAATGATACCAATAAAAATATGTTTTTGTCATAGAGCACTTTAGGCAAAGCAAGGCAAGGCAACTTTATTTATATAGCACCTTTCAGCCAAAGACAATTCAAAGTGCTTGTACAAGAGAGATAAAAACAACACACAACTAGAAGGTTATAGATAAAAAAAATAATAAAAAAAATAATCTCTTGTTTTTTGGTGGTTGTTAATAAATCAGTGTCTGAACAGGATCCATATTGTCATTAAAGATTTTTAAAAACACACAAAACCTGCATTGAAGTATTCAAGCAGAAATAAATGTATTTTTCCTGAGAGAGTTAGAGGCTGATGCAAACATCTGCACCATTATGTCACCTCTCTCTATACATTCCTATTCTACTGAAATCAGGCTGAACAATAAATGGAAAACATCACAACACAACACTGATGTGCTTCCTTACTGCTAAGGATTGTGAAAAACCTACATTTTCCTTAATACTCTCCACTTTATTAACACCAATGTTTTTATAAATTAAAAGTAAACTTGGTGACTATTTTTCCTGTTTGTTCTGAGTTTTTGAAATAAGAAACAAAAAAGACTTGTAAGCTTTGGAAGCAGCAGATCCACAAACCAGAAAACACCCAGTCCTGAGCAGGCAGTGATTTGCTGTTCTATTTTTTAAAGGCTTAAACTGGAGCTTGCCAGATAACTGTGAGCTTGTGGTTAAGCCAATCCATCAAACAGTGAACATGATACTGTCTGGAGGAACTATAACACTGACGCAAACACGGCTCTGACGCACATATCAAAGGTTTCTGTTTCAGAAATCAAAATGAAGAAAAACAAAAACTACTGTAAAGAATTATATTTAATTATTTATCACCCTGTAATGGACTTTAACAAATTAATTTATGAAAAGTGATTTGTTCCTTCAATGTTAGAGAAGATATCAGACTTTAAAGAAGATGAACTTTCATTAGTTATTCCAGCCAGTTTTCTTCTTATTAATGCAGTAATACACATAGTGAGTAAAATGTTAATTTGTAGGGATGTTTCTTTGTTATTTGAGCACATAAACTGGAGAAAAATATATTCTCGGCTAGCGGTACTTAATGCCAAAAGAAAGCGTTAATCTCTTTGTTTTCCAGCCTTCACTCAGGATGCTTTCAATAAACTCCAGCAGCAACTCCTGATAAATTTGGAGCAGCTGCAGCCAGAAGCTCACAATCATTCACAGGGCTTACACTGCGAAACTAAATTATAATCATTTGATAGTCGGAGGGAGTTTTTAACATTCATAAAGATTCAATAAACAAAACCCAGTCAGAAGTGTCCCTAAGAGACATTAGCCAAAATTAACAGAAAATTAGCTGATTTTGTTATTGATCCACCAGGTTTGTGATTGTTTGCCACATAATTTTAAACTGTTTAAACTCCTAAATTATTACTTTGAATTAAAGATATATTTTCTCTTTTCTCAGAGACAGCAATAAAGAAATGTAATTTAACTAAAATATATTAAAGTTTTAGGTTACAGTAAATATTAGGCAAACTATTTTAACCTGACTGAATTACAATGTTTAAAATTCAAAGGGCTTATTAAGACTCTCCCTGTACAAAACTAATCCTCCAAACCAGGGGCCTTGTCTTACTGTGGAACATTGCTATTCTGGTAAATACAGTCAAAAGACATTGGGGCAATGCTGGACACAGCACACTACTCTGATTGGAACCGGCTTTTGTTCTGGAAACACACATTTTAACCTTGGGAGTTATTTTCGGAGTCCTCCTGGTTTGGCCTGTGCGGTACAGCTAACCGCGTTGTGGAGACGAGGGGAGGGGAAGATACAGGGGGATAGACCTGTCTGAGAGGATGCTCCCATTGAGTTGTAAATGAGCTTGTAATTAGCTCTTACACATTAGCCATGAGGGAATTAAGACGGGGTGTGTGTGTGTGTGTAAATGACATTGTGGGTTTTGTAACCCCTTTTCCTTCAAATAGGGGTAACGACGATAAGCAGATAATACTAATTACTTCTCCTCCCCAATTGCTTGTTAATTGTGCTTGGTGTGGATTTATACAGCAGGGTAATACCCCCAGTTCCTGCGTAGCACACCACAGTGCAAGACCCCTGCTTTGTCTGCTGACAAAATCAACAAGTGCTTATTTTAAGAAAGAGAATATTGTGCCAAGTAGGGATATATCCAAGTCATTCAAGTATAATTAGCTGGTTTTGTTGTTGTTTATGTGAAAAAACAACGTTTTTTTTCTCATTAGCAGCTTGCCAAAGAAATTGTATTTTTTTCTATGAATAATCTGAGAGGTCTTGTGTTAAGACTAAACTGGATTTCTGTATATTCAGAAAGAAACTTATTGTCAAATATTGTTTATCTGCTGTAGATAGTAGAACTGAGGGATACTTGTTAGATGATCTGTTTTCCCACATGATGCTAAACTAAGGTTTTGGCTAAAAGCTTCCTGAAAAATACATTGGATAATATCTGCGAGTATTATTTGTTTAACATTTAAAGACACAACAAAATGATAACAAAAGTAAAATGTTACTAGTTGACTAGCACTAGCATGAAGATTTAATTGAAAACTGGATTATTTGCAAAGTTAGTGGCTATAAACAATAACAAAACTTGCTCATCATTGGAGTTTGGTGCCTTTTTTATCTATATCACACTGTAAACACATTGTAAACAGTCAACATCAAAAC
The DNA here is from genome assembly GCA_903066815.1 of Brachyrhaphis roseni. NCBI lineage: Eukaryota > Metazoa > Chordata > Actinopteri > Cyprinodontiformes > Poeciliidae > Brachyrhaphis > Brachyrhaphis roseni. The sequence goes on from CAEFZY010014534.1 coordinate 15,876, forward strand.
ATACACAGGAACACATAAAAGACAGATGATTTAATCACGTTGGAAGTATTCAACGTGTGGCCACATTGTGGAAAAATAATTTATGTTGAAAATCAAAACAGGTTTATTTGTGGTGTATATTTGCTATCTAATTTAAAAAAAAGTATAATCAAGCTTTTCGTCTCACCCTTTGCCTCCCTATCCTTCAACAAACACATCATCTGTTCATCAACCATCTTATTATTCGTCTTATTCTAACGGCTTGAGTGTGCTTAAGCAGATTTTGATCAGTCTGCTCTTAAAAATGTTAAACAGATTGGGAGGTGGGGCGGTGGGGGCTGGACTCCTTCCAATGAAGGTAAATGTTTGTCTATGCGAGAGCATGTCTGCTTGGCGGTGGAGGTGCACAGTGTCTAAAACTTGGAAGAGTTAGATTAAACGGCAGCATGATCTTCACTGAGATCATTTCTCCTCTTCTGTGCCAAACAGTGTTACTCACACACACACGCGCGCGCGCGACACACAGCTTGTCCCCTTCGTTTTGTTAACCCACCGCCCCACTGGTGAATTTAATCTAGACTTAGGATCCTACAGGCATCAATTGATTCCCAACTGTTTGTACAATAACCCTGCAGGTTTCTCTGCCTCCCACTTGAAACTGTGATTATAATTTGTCATCAACACAATCAACTGCATTTATAAAACAATAACAATGCTCTTCGTCAGCAGCAGGATCATATTTTATAGTTTAAAAAGACAGATAATATCTATATATTATCAGCATTTAAATTAAACTCATAAACAATACAAACCTTTAATAAACTCAACATTCGTGTATTCTATTTTGCCAAACCTATTGGGTCACTTCCTTTACTGACATATCAACTAATAACATATTTTGATAATAAAAGACTTTAACCAGAGGTTTTAACAGCTTTAGCTCTTCTAAACTAGCTTTCTACAAGGTTTAGAAGAGTATTTAAGTGAATTTTGTATCCTTTTTTTAGGGCAGCAATCATGAAGTCAGACAATCATGTGTGATGCTCTAATTTATCCCAAAGATGCCTTATGAGACTTAGGTTGGGACTCTGCAGGCCAAGCATTTTCTTCCACACCTTGCTAATCTGTGTCCTTTTGGACCTTGTTTTGTCCACAGGGGCACATTGATGTTGAATCACAAAAAATGATTAAACTTTTCCCATGGAGTCAGGAGGAAGAAATTGTTCAAAATGTTATGTTTTGCAGTAGCAGTAAAGAGTTTTTCCTCTTTCCAAGTTTCTGAATCTCAGTCACTATAAACCCGTCTGCATCAAGCTTTACACTTGATGCAATACAGCGTGAACATAAAAACTACCTTTGGAATTTCGCAAGAAAAATACTCAATATTTATTTTTGGATCGTTTGAAAAATGCGCTCTCATTTCAAATGTGCGCAAAACTTTGACAATATTTGACTAATATAAAAACCACTACAATTTCGCAATTGCTGTGTTTCTATTAAGTAAGAAATTGTTAGAGTAATTGTACATATTTATGTTTATAGTCTTTTAGTTATCATTCATATTATGCTGTTTGTGTGCTTATGTGTTTTGTATAACCAGTTTATGTCTAGCTCTGCTTATTTCTAGAAAGCAGTGTCAGCAGTTGGAACATCCTTCACTGTGGCCCAGAAAGCTGTTTCCTGTTCTGACAGTTGTGTGACTAGGAGCTGCAGAGTTATCAATTTCCTAAGTGCAGCTCTTAGATATGTAACTAGGGAACGCCCCTGAACTTAATAAAGAGCGAGGGGAGACATGAGATCAGCGGAGTAGTTTGGAGATTGTAACCGTGCAGTCTCATTCTTCTCCCCTCGCGAGTAAACAGAATTCTGACTCTGTACCTTTCTTTCCTTGTTTGTGTGGTGCTTAGGTTCATAGATCTAACAGAAATGCAATTAAAATCCCACATGAATGAGTTTGTTCACGTGATAAGTCATTAAAAAAACGTGCCGCCGCATCATCCTCCTGCCACTTCCTGTCCATTTCTTCATCTTTTCCGCCAGTAGTAACATCTGGTTGTTGATGACATGACTTGTGTGATGCAAAGAAAGTGTTTCTGTTGCAGTTTTGCAAAATGTACTCATTTTATTACCACCGAAAAAATCCCCTCATCCTAGTGCAAAAATATTTTACTGAAAAATTTATTTTTTTTTCTAAATTGGTGTGTTTCCAAGCAATTTATTTTTGTAATTCCAGTTTGAGCAACGTCATGGTCAATGGAAATGCAGCTATTTTCTGAACAGTTTATTTTATTATGTACTGCTTTAACATAGGACTTCATAAAATGTTCCCATTTAAATTTAAAATAATTTCTGAGTGACAACTTGCAGCAGTTAATATACAATGTCAAAACAAGCCAGGGTTTCAGTTGCTTATTGATCTATCCCTATTGTTTGCCAGCCTCATAATACCTGGATTCTCGACAGATTTTTTTGTTTAGTTTTTTACTTTGTTTTAAACCAGACAAACCTTCACCTGACTGCAACCTTTGCTCAAAGCCTTAATCACTCTGGAAATAATCTATATCTGGCTTCAGGGTTGCCTGTTGCAAAACAAATGTCACCTCCACACTGATGTTGGGAGCACATTTGTTTCCCTTTAGGCTACTTTGGGTAAATGAAGTGCAACCTGTTTGCGCATTATCCAACAGATGCTTACAGGATCTGTTGTCTGATTAATAGCAAAATTGTCCTTAGACTGATTAATGAGGAACTGAGATAAGAAGGACTGAACCAGTTTGCAGATTAATAACATGGTGTCCTGACTTGCTCTGTATGGACGTCCAGAGGCGTTCCCAGTTTGAACTGGTGTGATGAGAGGTCACAGGGGATCGCCTATCTGTAACCCATGTCTGCTTTAATTACATGGGTATTAGCTGGCGGGAGGGCTTTTATATCCCAACATTTACACTTGGGCAAATGTCAAAAAAACATACTTAGTCAACTATGCAAAATATTATTTAACAGGATTCTTTTAAGTTCTCAACTTTCTAAGAAATCAGCTGCCTCTAAACTTTCTGATTCTTGTTCTTTTTAGTGTTTTTCCCTCTTTCTTCACATATATTCTTCTCTCCATCATCTGTTCCTGAGATGGACGTCTGTCTCCTAAAGATCAGACCTTTTAAATAATCTTTCCTCACTTGTTTGCTCACTGCAGTCATCCTGGCAGTCAGTGTATCCTCAGGCTAAGCCAAACAAGCTGATCAGCCAGGCACCTCTGTACACACTACCCCCCACTAAGAGGCTAATGGCCAGGACGTATAATCCTTCTCAAAACAACCACAGAGATGCTAATTGTGTCTGGCTATAAATACTAGCAACTGCTTGTCCTCTTTCTTCATTTGTCTCTGCTCTTGCCTGTAATGGTGGAGCCAACAGTGTCTTCCCAGAAGCACTCGCACCTAAATACCAGGAGAGGCTGTTGACGTTGTGGCGAAACCTTTCCAACAGGTCTAAGGAGCTTCACACACGGATATACCATCGCATGTGGGTTGTGAACACATCTCAGCTGAGCTACCGTGAAGCGACGAGGTGAGATGTTCCCACTGCCGATGTTCACGCCCGACCAGGTCGCCCGGGTGTGCGAGAACCTGGAGGAGACCGGGGACATCGAGCGCCTGGGTCGGTTCCTCTGGTCGCTGCCTGCCGCCGTGCCCGGCTCTGCGGGGGAGGCGCTCAACCGGCACGAGTCTGTGATGCGAGCGAGAGCGCTGGTCGCCTTCCACACCGGGAACTTCGAGGCGCTTTACCAGATCCTCCAGAGCCACAGGTTTACCCGCGAGTCGCATGCCAAGCTGCAAGACCTCTGGCTGGATGCGCACTACAGAGAGGCGGAAAGGTTGAGAGGGCGGCCGCTGGGCCCGGTGGAGAAGTATCGGATCAGGAAGAAGTTTCCGTTGCCCCGCACCATTTGGGATGGCGAGCAAAAGACGCACTGCTTTAAGGTAAGAACTTACACTGACGTTGTAAACCTGTATTTTATACTTACGATAAAGATGTTCAACGTATCGATCTCTTGTCTCTCCACAAAATTAAAAGAAAACAATGGCCACATAGAGACCACAAACATTAAGCGGATATTTTAAAAACAAAGCTTTTCTTGGACACCAGTGCAGATAATTTTTTCTCTGATTTTGAGATCAAACAGGCTTGACTTTGAGCTCTTAAGATGCTCTTAAGATGGTCAGAGCCACCTTCATCCTTCGGCCTGCACGTCTAAACTACTCCAGACTGTTGCACAAGTAAGCTCCATCTCAGTGGTTCCCTAAGCTGGAGTTGCAAATCAACCATCAACTGTGAGGTCTTGTAAATCCTTCTTGGGAATACTGCTAAATATCAAGAATTTAGCAGAATCAAATTAAAATGGTAAAATAGCAACTATGTTATAGATGTTACAAGAAATAAAAACAATACTGACAAACAGAGAAAAAATGTTTTAGTTGTTTCTGTGGTCATTTTAACTGTTTGGCTTACTAGCAATGGTTTCACATTCTAGCAATGGCTAGCAAAGTTACTTCATCTAACATCTTCATATTTTAAAGTACTTTGTATAATGTCAGATGAACTGAGAAGCCAAGATTTTATCATTGCTTTCTGTGTATTAAACTCGTCTTTGACATATATAAAAAAAAACATATAGTGGAATATATTTTAATATGTTGAAAAAACTAAATAAATCTCATTCATCTTTCTTCCATGAAGGAATTCAACTTTTAAGATTGCAGTTTTGATCACGTTTGTATTCTTCTGTACAAATGTATTCTTAAAACATTCTCTGTCACTAGAATATTTTTCACATTTCCTAAAATATTCTCAATAATTTTGAATATAATATAAAATTAAAATATTCTTTTAAACTACTAAAGCCTTTGGGTATATTTTATGCTTATTATAAACAATATCAGATTAAAATGAATTGCTTCAACAGCTTTTAGAGGAAAAAAAGAGAGCGTGAACTTTGCCTCCATATTTGTGTGCATGAGCTCCCTCTTGTGGCCAGTGCTCATAATCGTATAATCTTTAATTCTAAACCTCTGTGGTGATGACCAGTCTGTCATCTAATTAAGCCCCTTAGCATGATCCAATTTAGTAGATATACATGGTCATGTATAAGTCAACTGTAAACAGTGTTTATCTGTTTATAAATCCAGTCTAATCTGTTCAAAGACCGCATCATACAAGAGGGACAAGCCAGTTTTATTAGAGACTAAAACGTAAGGATGGAAGATTAAACATCTCCCATTTCTCTCCAGGAACGGACTCGGAGCTTGTTGAGAGAGTGGTATCTCCAAGATCCCTACCCCAACCCGTCCAGGAAACGCCACTTGGCCCAGGCCACGGGTCTCACGCCTACACAAGTCGGTAACTGGTTCAAGAACCGCCGCCAAAGAGACCGCGCCGCATCGGCAAAAAACAGGCAAGTTCTCACATCATTTTAAAGAGAGGAACACTAGAGTGGAAATTTTCTAAATACCAAATTTTGTGGGGGAAAGGAGGCTTTTCCATTTAAACTGAGGAGAGGTACTTTAACTAATTTCTGTCCCCCACCTCAGGCTTCAACAGGATTCGTCCGTCTTGCAGTCGGAAGGCTCCCCTGGCGGCGCCTTGCAAGAGCGGCACCCCCACCCCCACCTGCTGCCTACTTCCCCTCGCCACCTCGGCAGCCCAGAGGCAAGCGACTGCAGCACAGAAACTGAGCGCAGAGGGACGGGGGCGTCTACACCAGAGATCTCTGTCAGCAGTGATGGCGAGTTTGAGTCTTGAGATGATTAAATTTTTCAACATTATAGACGGTGAGGCGATGGACATGCTACAGGTGCTGAAACAGAGAAGAAAAGCGGCGGGGGAACTTCTGCCTCTGAACAGACTTTGTACAAGGAATTATGCACTTAAAAAAAGCACTGAGAAGGATGCTGGTCAATTCGCCCCTTTGCTATGTTGTACTTTTTCAGTTTTGGTCTTTTTCTGGCAGGAAAACAAGGCGTCTGCCACGGGACGCTTTGTGTCGATGGAATTCATTTATACTGGTCCCGGGGACATTTTAAACCCACTTTCACAACTAAATGATTAAAAGAAATGTACTACAATTTACTTACAGGCAAATATATGGAAATGTGGCTATGTGACACAAATGGCATTCAGAACAAAGTGTAAATTTTACATTTTTAAAATGAATACCCATTTAGATGATAGATTATTACCAAGTGGAATAAACAGATAAGCAATGGCTGAAATCATGTTTTCTAAAATAGATTTACATGTGAACTGGCAAAGGGGCAAACTGAACCTGGAGCCCAAAGAAACCCATAAGCTTGGTTGTTGTTGTTGTGTAGAATGATAAACAACTACTGGCCAACAGTATGTTTAAGTCTCGGGTACAGATTTAGAGCTAATCCTAATGTTCGTTAGCTCATGTGAATATTAGTGCTATCGTGTTTTTTTTTTTTTTTTACTGTTTCAAATAAATTTGTAAATATAAATGATCTTGTAATAGTTTAAAGGGATCCTGCATGCATTTGTGTAGAAATTGTGAAAAAACTATAAGAACAATGCCTTGTGTAGGCTGTAGCTGTATGTGATTATGGACAATAATGAATTAATACTTATGTGCCCTTACAGATTTAAAGTAGTGTAAAACCATACATTGTCAGTGGTACACTAATGTTTATGTGTGTCTCATTGTTGTCTTCTACTGCACTGGTTAAAATGTGCGTGCAAACATCGTCATTACGAACTACTTCAACTCTTTTCACTGCCTTAAATGGAGCTAAGGGCATTCCTATAACACAGGTTGTGAGTCTATGCAAACTGTCTGTTAGAGCACAAACAATTTCAACTACCTGTTCACCTTTCCTGCTATCCCTCAATGGAAGACGCTGTCAGAGGTTTCCAAGCTGCTTCGAGTTCAAAGTTTGGGCTACACTCACTGGTTCTTTTCTCCATGTGCCTAATGCATCTCAGAACAGTAAAAGCTAATCAAATGTGTCTTCATTAACACTCTCGCAGGCCTGCTGTCTGACATAACTTTCTTACAACTATCATTTCTCACAACGTTTCTGTAATTCAGTGAAAATGTAAATTTTGTAAATGTTTAGTGCGAATAAGTAAAACTATTTTTATCCAACGTGGTCATGAGTTTTTGTGTGTAGAAAGTTCCAAGCAGTATGTTGGAAATGTAACGTAACATAAATTATATGTGGATCTAAACACATTTTAGCTAAATTTATTTTAATGAAATTTGTTGAAGTTAAAAAAATGCAACCTGAAAAGGTATAATTACAAAATATCACATTTTTTTTTAAACATTGACATCAAAAGAATATCGTTTTGAGGCAGAATATTCAAAGTTTTTAAATATTTTTTGCGAATTTTAGTCACAATGCTGACATTTTTAGGAAGTTTTTAATGTAAATGATCACAAATTGCTTTTTTATATAAAAACTTTTTATATAAAAACCGTTCTTTGATATACAACTCTTAAAAGTTTTAACTTTGCTCATAAAATCTGTGGTAATGTTTTGACAGCATAACTATAATAAATACAAAAATTGTAAACAGCATGATATAAAAAAAATGTAAATTTAGCCTGACTGAAATTTGTTTTGTATTATTTCAACTAAATATTGGTAAATTTGTTCAATAACATTAATTTCTCTTTGGAATCAATAAAGTATTTTTGAACTGAACTGAATTTGAATCATAATTCAAAATAATTTGAAAGCACATTTGTGTTGCAAATCTTAAATGACTGTACTAAACTAAGAATTGTTTTGATAAAAGTAAAATAATTTCCAATAAATTGGTCTAAGGCAAAAATATAAAGCGTAACAAAAGCAACTTTGACACACCGTAAATTTAAAAAGCGATACTATTGTTGTATTAAGTGTTAATACTACAAAACAGCAGCGTCAAGCTATTTTGTAACAACAACACGTTTTTATGACTCTTACAACTTCATCAAACAGCTGACGAAAAAAGTTCTTACCTGTTTCTGACATTTTTACTCCATTTTAGGAACATTTCTGATTCTTTTGAAACTGCGGCAGTCCCGAAGATGGCGCCCGGTTTCTTCTCCAGGTCAAAAGACAAAACACGGCTGCCATTTTGGAAAAAAACGCGCTTAGTGAACTTAACAAGAAACAATGAATAATAATTAAATTATTCATTTAATTAAATGCGGTGTTGAATTTGTTACCATGAAGTTGGAAACGAGCAGTCCGTTTGGTAACTTCACAAATCCGCCTTTACTACAAAGTTTAACTGCAAGGCTGCAATTTTCATCCTTAATGAGACCCGTTACTGCGTCTCACCGCCAGATGGCGGTATAATAACCGTATTTGTGTTCATCTCAGTTTTTGTATCTTTATGAGGACGAGTCTGTTTACATATTCTCACCTCGGTAAATATGTAAACAGATGTGTAAAGTACACTAACACTATATTTCATAAATAACAATGAAATAATGATAAAAGCGAATTATTCAACTCATTTATTGATTTATATTTTTGTTGCACCTCCTCTGGATTTCATGATAAACTAGAATTTTAATTGAACTGGGTCAAATATTTCTATGTTATTTAGTTCCATCATTGTCATTCTCCCAAAGCAGCAGATAAATTAATACTGCAAGATGAGCCTTTTCTTTCACAATTCTTTTTTTAATTTTCAGCTATGATCAGACTGTTTTCTGGTCACATCTGTTTTTCCTGAATAAAGGTTTTAACATTGGTTAACAAGTCAAAATTGGACTAATAAAGTGTTGACAATTCCAATGTCCTCATGCCGATTTACTGTAGAGGTAATAACAGAAGACTGTAAGACCAAATATTGTAGCTTATGGTCAGATGCACCCTTGTTGTTAGGGTGTTAGAAAATGGATGGATGGATGTTCAGATTCAATATCAAAGTTGTCGAGGATCAACAAACTTGCATAAATGGTAAATAATAATCTATGCAGAGTCTGCAGAGTGCACCACAAAATGCTGAACTGATCCAAAGAGTCATTTGTGGAAGTTCTACTTTCATATACAAAACAAAACCTTTCCTGCTTCGACAAAAAATTTAAAACTCCACCCCTCCCCGTCCTCCTTCGCCATAAAATGGGTGTAACCCCACCCACGCTTCAAGAGCAGACTTCTGCCAGTCAGTTGTGATCCCAGTTAAACTCATGCATGTTTACCTTAAATATTAAGCTTAATCAGGCTCTCGTCGGACAGGTGGGAGTATCTTGAACTGTTAGCGAAAGCATGGACAGCCAAGGGAGGAAGGTGGTGGTTTGTGACAATGGGACGGGGGTGAGTAAGTGCTTCAAGCTCTTTCACACAGTAATCATGATAAGATCACAGATTTCTTTTCTTTTTGGCTTGATGCTATATAGCCTTCATCTTTACAGGTTATCCCAACATTGGTGATATTGTCATAAAATTCAGGCGAGCTGCATCTCTAACAGCGTTTTGATTTCTGGGTTTTCAGTCAAACAGATGCAGAAATCCTGCAGGGTGTGAAACTAGGCGCATACTGCAGCCTTGTTGCATGAGTCTGGACCTGTCACTCCTGCTTTTACAAACATCCATAAATGGTTGTGATGGTTTGAAGGGAGCATGCAATTGGATGAAAAGCAGGAAGAAGTATGAGGTGTTATACTGTTCATAGGGGCAACCGTAAACATTATAGGATTTACATGTTTATTTTTAAGAATACTGGCAAATAAAATTCATACCAAGCTGTTGACCTGCTTTTTTTTTTTCTTATTTATTGATTTTATTTAGTTTTTTTTATACAGGAATGTGTTGTGTTGCTTCAGGCTAAGGAATGTGTGTTTGACCGAACAGACATGTTGAGACAGTAAAGTGAGAGGTTTCATCTTGATAGACCCTGTGGCTGATTTAAACACTCTGTGACTATTTATTTAAATGCCTTCATGCAGATACTTTTCCAATTGTGTGATTAAAAATATCCATTAACCTGAGTTCTGTATACTCGCAGAACAAAGTCTGAGTTTCGGTTGACGAGCAGAAACGAGAGCTTTATTTGCACACACACCCGAAATGTACTTCATGTTTCTTTTTTCCACTTCCCCCACACAGTTTGTCAAGTGTGGCTTTGCTGGGTCCAACTTCCCCGAACACATTTTCCCAGCCTTGGTGGGACGGCCAATCATACGGTCAACCACCAAAGTGGGCAACATTGAGATTAAGGTGAGCTTAATTAAATAAAAATAAAAAGATGACATAATGTTTTAAAAAAAAAAAAGCTCTTTCATATTTAATCACATCACAACCTTTAGTGTATTTTATTGGGATTTTGTGAAAAGAATACAAGGTTTCACCACTTTTGACAATTAAAATTCTAAGTGTTTTTATTTTTTTATTTATTTAATTCTTTTTACTCTGAAAACCCTAAATAACTATGGTCATAATGTGACAAAATGTAAAAAATAAAAATAAACTTTTGCATAATTACACAGATAAAGAGGCGCTCATTTAATATAATTAATTTCCTGACCCTTTGCTAATCTAGCTCTGAAGCGTTTGATGGTTGAAACAATGCACACAGTTCATTTTATACACTAAAGTAACCTGTGACTGTGAAAATCATTAAAGCCTTTAAGCATCCTGATCCTGTTGGGACTGCAAAGTAGATAAAGAGATCAAACTGAAGGGCAGATTACGTGTTTACTTGATACGTCTTCTAGTTTTACACATTAAATTATATTCTGTGGATGTGAAATTACTCACTGTAGGAAAATTGGAATCTATATTAAGAAAAATATCTCTTTAAATGACCTTATCTCCTAATATAGCAGTAAAAAAAATGAAAGAACTTTTACATGTTTTGCAAGGAATACAGTCATCCCTTTAAACTAGACAAAAGACATTTGGAGTCTTACTGTCATGACCCTGACCTCTGTCACCAGGACCTGATGGTTGGGGATGAAGCCAGCGAGTGCCGCTCCATGCTGGAGGTGTCCTACCCCATGGAGAACGGCATGGTGCGATGCTGGGAAGACATGCTGCACCTGTGGGACTACACCTTCGGCCCAGAGCGTCTCAACATCAGCCCATCAGAATGCAAGGTGATGACGACACACAGAGGGCTGGTTATGGTTTTCACAGGACTCCTTTGAGCATAGTTAACACTATTTGTTGTTTTGAAGATCTTGCTGACTGAGCCACCCATGAATCCCACCAAGAACCGAGAGAAAATCGCTGAGGTGATGTTTGAAAAGTACCAGTTTCATGGGATCTATATGGCGATTCAGGCTGTGCTCACACTCTATGCCCAGGGTACGTTTACATCAAGTCTCCGCTTTTAAGGCCGCATTATAAATTAATATCACCTGAATACTTTATGTTTGGACTCATCCACCAGTGGACAGATTTTCAAGATTTGGCATGTTGTGTTTGTTCAGGTTTGCTTACCGGGGTGGTTATAGACTCGGGAGACGGAGTCACCCACATCTGTCCGGTTTACGAAGGGTACTCTCTACCCCACCTCACGCGTAGGTTGGACATTGCAGGACGAGACATCACGCGCTACCTCATTAAGGTGAGACAATCAGAAAAATGTAATTCTTTCTATAGTACCATTAGTTTTGCTTTTACAAGTGATGCTTTATCCTTCTGTTAGCTCCTGCTGCTGCGTGGCTATGTCTTCAACCACACGGCTGACTTTGAGACGGTGCGGATGTTGAAGGAGAAGCTCTGCTACGTTGGATACGACATTGAACAAGAGCAGCGCCTGGCCCTGGAGACCACCTACCTGGTAGAGTCCTATATGGTACGTTTAGGAGCAACAGCCAAGAAGACATACTTTCAGGTTTTATGTTAATTGATAAAAGTTAGGGTTTCGCCAAGAAAACTTGCTAAACCCAGTGTTAGGGGTACTAGGGCAGTCTATCAGTGGCCAACCCTGTTTTTGAGTTTAAAAAATATTTAAAGTTGACAGAACATTTGAAAATATCACTATGTGGTATTGGAAGACGTTATGAACAGTACATAAACACCTCTATAAAGTCTTAAAAACTTTATAGAAATACAATTGAAATACATACAAATTTTTTGTGTTTCACCGTAATTAATGTGGACAGAATTTTTTGATCCTCTATCCAAGGCTTTTCACTTTATTCACTGAAGTTGTTAACATACTGGCTGGTAAAGACAGGCAGCGGTTACTAAAATACATCTGAAACCTCAACCAGACACCTCAGCCTCCCTACAGGTTCGCACAGTGACAATACTGTGTTGCTACTATGGTTCACCAAATAGACTCTGTGCTATCACTGTTACTGGTGTGTAAAAAACCCCCTATAATAAATAAAATACTGTTTTAGTCTGGTGGGGGTGCAAGTAAAGCCTGGTGGCCCGCCAGGCTTATAATGCGCTGGGGGAAACCCTGAACGTTTCCTGGCTGTTTAAGTTTTATTGGTCCGTGTGTTTGCTGCAGCTCCCCGATGGCCGGCAGATAAATGTAGGTGGAGAGCGATTTGGGGCTCCAGAAGCTCTTTTCCAGCCTCACCTCATCAACGTGGAAGGAGCCGGAGTGGCTGAGTTGCTCTTCAATACCATTCAGGCTGCAGACATTGACCTCAGGTCTGAGTCTCCCCTCTACAGCTGCCTTTGACAAACCAAAGAACTGATACTGACACATTTCCACTGTGATTTGCTGGGCAGGGCTGACTTCTACAAGCACATTGTCCTGTCAGGAGGGACCACCATGTATCCCGGCCTTCCCTCCAGGCTGGAAAGAGAGATCAAGCAACTCTATCTGGAGAGGGTGCTTGATGGAGACACGCAGAAGCTATCAGTAAGAATCCGAAGGGCATTAATGGCTGTAGAAAACCGGTGAACATCTGTGTTGATTCTTCAATAATATAACAAATACCCAGTGGTACTGGTGGTCAAACTCATTTTCATTTAGGAGCCACATCACGATCAAGAGTGTGAAATTCACAAAACTTTCTAACAAACTGCTGAAATATTTAAAAATGTCTGTTTCTGCATTCAAGAAGTACTTTTTAAAAATACTTAAAAAACAGACACCCTGTGTTTTCATGCCCATACCCTGACCCATACCTTTATTCACCTTACTCTGCCCCGCTGCAGAAATTCAAGATCCGAATCGAGGACCCGCCCAGACGCAAGCACATGGTGTTCCTGGGCGGAGCTGTGCTGGCCAACATCATGAAAGACAAGGACTCCTTCTGGCTCAGCCTGGAGGAGTACAGGGAGAAGGGCGTGGGCGTGCTGCAAAAGCTGGGAGGAGGAATCCGATAAAACAATTACAACAGAAAAGATAGAGAGAAACCAACGTATGAACTAATGCTTATTTTTGTTATTTCATCAAAAAGATTGCCCAATTATTGCCTTTTCCTCTTCTTTGTTCATATAAACAGCAAGCTTTATTCTACTGCTTCTTTTACCATAAACGCTGTAAAGCAAGCAATCAACTGGATTTTGTGAAAACAGGTCTCTTCCTATAGAGGATAGAAATAACTGGTAAAATCACAAACATAAAGTCATATGGAAATGAACCAAACGGACTGACACAGTTGGCTTTACTGACACATTTTCCTGGGACCACTTACCCCATAAAAACTGAATTGTGAATCACACATTTTGACTTGTTCTTTGCAAACACTTTGGAGAAAACATGTATTTGTATTTGGAAGCGGATGCCTTCCATGGCCATAAGATGACAAAATGAATAAAACATAAATATTTCTAACATTTCTAAGGTGTTAATAGTGATCAAGCTATCTTTGAGAAATCCAAGATGAATGAGTTGGAAAAGATATTCATTTGAAAAAATAATATAAAATATTAAATAATATATGAGTGTTCATTTTGGCTTTTTTTTCAACTGCATACAGCTATTTGTTTTAGTGTCGCTTCAGCCTCAGCAGCTAGTGATTTAATGAAATATCAAATAAATTATATAGGACAAAAGTTACATTATGATGTATTAAACTGTTTAATGTCAATTCTGCAAAAGAAAAAAAACCTAAGAAAACCTAGGATGATTAAGGATGAGATTAAAAGACTGATTGGATTCTGCTGCCACCTAGTGGTGATTGAGATTATTCAAGACAAAATCCTTACTGGAAGCACATGGCGCTGGCACAGATATTGCAATCTTTATTGCGATACTGCATTACCTGACAAAATACAGTCATGAGTGTGTTGTTGTTTTTTTTGTTTTTTTTTTTACATTGAAAAGAATCGGTGAGCTCCCACAGTAAACACATGCTTCAAACACACACACACGCACCCCCACACACACGCATACACACATAGATCAATCTTCACATTGAATGAGAAAGCATGCAACAATGTTCACATCATAGCTCTCAAAAACAAACCTTCTCAGTCGGATTAAACACTCCAGATATGTTGAAAATCTGCTCTTTCATATCCACACAGCAAACTGAACAATTTCAATTTAGCTTTAAATTCACAATATGGTAGTTATATATATATATATTTGAAAGTGACACTGAGTCAAACAGTCTGTTGGCATTGATGACTTGCAGCAGGAGTCCCAGAAGCTGGTGGCGAGGACATTTACATTCTTCCAGTCCTCATGAGGTCCTGATTTGTTTGTCAGAACACAATACTTCATCTTACACTTAGGCCAAGAGAAACAACACAACTCAGAGCAGATTTAAACAAACAAAAAATAAGGAATCAATGCAGGAAAAGTATTATTTAATACATTCGCAAGTCAGTCAGTAAGTTGATCAATTTGTTGCAGGTTGGGTTTTTGTTTTCTCCCTGATCAGATTTTGGCCCCAGCTACATTTACCATTTTCTAACCCATTAACAAGGTTGTAATGTCAAGATTTCACCAGCAGGTGGCAGTAATGTCGAAGTAATTATTTGAAAAATCAAAAGAAGGAGATCCTGAGCATGGCTAAAGAAGTGCTAGGCTAAAGGTCTCTGTAAGACATGATGGATTTGTTCGCTTCATAGATTTAGAAAGAAAAATAACAATGTTTACATTTCGTACTTCACAAGACACTGAAGTGCAGAAGTCAAGTGTAGTGACTACTGCACATTTCTGACCAATAGTTGTCTGTCACCAAAGTAGGAAACAAAATTCTGCTCAAATAATTGAGAGCAAGCTGTAAGAACTCCAGAGAAATAATTGAATTATTGATTTCCTGAAACCCTTGGAGAGGGAACAAATTTTTCTGAGCATGTTCAGGCTTTAAAGCTTCTTCTCTAAAGTTCGGCACTTGGCCAGAAATTTGAAATGGGCGTTGTTAATGGAAAGCAACACTTCTGCTGGTGTTGACTTATCAGGTAGTTTGAGGATGCAATTTCCAGACCAGAAAGAAAGTTGTTCTTGATCCTGCCATCTTGGGTAAAATTGTTTGTTTCTGGTGAAGCGTGACAGGAGCCAGAATTGGCTTCTAGATTTCAACTGCAGAAGTCCACACTTGAGAGAAGTAGACATATTTACATTTGTACTTTTCCCAATTAACCATACCCACTTTGAATTTCTGACCAATCACTTAATTGCTATCAGATATTATATGAAACAAGAAGTTCGGCCTAGATGATGTATCAAAAAGAAACTGAGAGAAAAAGAAAGAAGTCATCTTTTTTGTCTGTGGGAGAGAAAACAAATCTCTTGCAGAGTAAATTCTTGCCTTTAAGGTTCTCTCAAAAACTATTCCACTGGTTTTAAGCAGATACCCAAATGGGGACGTGTGCAAAGTGGTCTTCAATCACCAGTATATATAGACTAGTTTCTAAAACTCTGCACTTTAATGAGTCAGATTCTCTATTGTTTTCCCAAAAGATGATGGGACTAGAATGGACTGTTGTATTTATTTATAGGCATCAAAGGGAAAAATATATCATGTTAAGAATTGTGATTTAAAACAATGCATGCCAATGTTGGCATACCTCAAAAAGAGACGGCATGCTTCGGATTATAACTTTTGCAAGACCATACTGTTCACGGTTGGTTGCATGAGAGTTGATAAATGACAAATTATTAAAATAAATAAATCATTGAACCCAAGCACTGTGTGGTATTTAATTGTATTGTTGCCTTACTACCTTTTGGTGCACTGAATTAGGCAAAAAGCCCGTCAGGAATGTTTAACGTTTTTAAACTACTTTTATCAATACTGCAGCAAATTTAAGAAATTGCTACAAAATTTTAGGTCCATATTACCTTCCCCTAGCGAAGGGATGCAAAAGAAGAAGACAAAATACTAGTTTGGCAAAAATATCCAGGTTAGTATGGAGAGGATCTTAAAAAAAACAAAAACTGAAGCTTTTCTGCCACCTTCCTCCCACTTTCTTGTTATTCCACCAGCAAAAAACCCATGTGAGAAACGGAAAACAAGGAGGGGAGTCTGTGCCTTCGCTCCAACAGGCAAGCATAAAGCCACCTCTGTGGGAGACTCTTATACACAGCTGATTTCAAATCTCATTTCTTTCAAAAACCCTGATGATGCATGTTCTGTCACTTTGGTACTCCAGTTCGGTCTTGGCCGTAACACATCTCACTTTTTTGCGAGGCCGTGTTTCAGGGAACCACAGAATAGGTCGCGTCCCAAACCCGAGAAACATCTGCAGATTTTTGCACAGAAAGTGAAGCAATAATACATCCAAGTGTCTTTAAGACTTAGCCCAGATTTACAACGTGAAAGGGTTACATCACCACGGTGGACAATTTGCCTCCCTAAGTGCGTACAGGAAGTGGTTTTTTGTTTCCAGGCAACAGCAGTCTCACAGAGTTTGTGTTCTTTGGATTCGAGCCTCGGCGTCTCTTAATGATGTAATCCCTTCATGGTACAACTCTGGGTTCATGTTGCAGAAAAAAACAAAACAAAAAAAAAACAAACAATCAAATCCATTTATTACACATTTTCCATGTCACAAAATAGCACACTCCTTTTAACACAAGCGGCCTCAATGCGTGGCACAACTTTCAGCAAGTTGTCTCTGGTTTTTGCTCTGGTCCGTTCAGGATCAGGACGGAGGATCAGGACCGTCGCTTTTCACGACGAGTCCCGACCCGTGACGAGGCACAGCGCACCGCGGGAGAGAGGAGACACAGAGAGAGAGAGTAAGAGACAGAGAAAAACACCAACCATCCATCCATCTCCCTCTCCTCCTCCTCCTCCTGCTGCTTCCTCTGTGCCTCCCACTCACTCCTCGCACACCGACTCGCTCAGGTCCACGGCACCACCTCTGGTGAGCCGCCGCATCTTGCTGAAGTCGTGGTCGGTCCTCAGGTAGGAGAGCGAGGGCCCCCCCTCGCTGTGGCTGGCCAGGTCCTGGGGCTGGGCTTGGGGCGGCAGGGCCCTCATCTCGCCGCCGCTGCGCCAGAACAGTGTGTATTGCTGCGGGTCGGACACTCCAAAGGTGGAGGCGCACAGCTGCGCCAGGGCCTGGCTGGTCTCGCCGGCTCTCCACTGCAACGTCCGCACGGCGCTCCGCTCCCCGTCCTGGAACAGTATCCGAACGCACCTCTGCAGGTGGGGGGAGAAGGAGAGGAGAGATGGACGGATAGAGAGAGAGAGAGAGAGAAAAACACCAGTCAACGCGTTTTGTGCGTTGATGACAAACAGAGGTCAAGAGGCTTATGGAGTGAGGGCAAAAGAGGGGGAGGAGTGAGGGATGAGAACGCCGAAAGCTGCAGGAAACGAGACGAAATGAGGCTCATAAAAGAAACAGCCTCTAAAACAAAGCTCCTGCTTCCCACACACAGTCAGCCGGGTTGAAAAGCTTTATATAAACTTCATCTTTCGTGGCGCTGCTCTTTTATCCGCCACTAACTCACGCACATTAATCCTACAAGAGCTCCATCCCAACTTTCCCAAAGTTTCCCTCTGATCCAAACCGATCAAGGCACTCAAGCACGAAACTAAACAAGCTTCTGCATCAACAATTGCCACTCATCGAAAAACACACTTTAGCCATTATATAATGTCCGATGCAGCCACCTACAGACGCCCTCACACCTCCCTGAACAGAGCACACACACAAAAGACATGGCATATAATCCCCTCACCAAACAGCCCAATGTCGAGGAACCAGAGCAAATCCTCTTCTGTTCCACAAACACTCCGACAATCCTGCAAACACTTCCAGCCACGAGAAAACACAACGCACAAGTGGCTCCAAAGACAACCCCCAAACAGAACCAAGAGAAAACAGTCAGGAATCGACAGTCAACAGGTCTTTCCATCATCAAAACTCACAGAGTCACTGAGCTCCTCGCTGTCCGTGTGCATATTGTGTTTGCCTGCTTCGACGGGTAGATGCAGCTCGATAAATTTCATGTTATCTGACCGCCCACCTCTTCATAGCACTTGGCTCACTGATCCTCGCCTGTGTCAGTGGAAAATCTGGCTGCCGGGTGAGTTAGATGGGCTATTTGAAGCCAGGAGAAGAACCACGTGACGAGATCGAAACGTGGATGACAATGAATTCCTTTCTCTTTTTTTTTCTTTTTTAAATGGCTTCTGGCGGACCTGTTACACCGACAAGAAGAGGTGATAAAAGGGAGAGTAGGCAAAAAAAAAAAAAGACATCAGCAAGAGAGTGCTATGGCTTTAGGGGAAGTCCAGTCGTAAGCTGGCGGCTTCAGATCAAAGGGATTACCTCTGGAAAAAAAATAAAAATCTGAAAATCCTGTCTCACTTTTGAAAACCTTCAAGCGTCCGTAAAAATAATTACAACTTGATATAAAATTTCCGTCAAATGTGTGTGACTGCTTCATCCCGGCTGCCAACGTCACAGATGTAGGACAATTAGATTGATGCT
Source organism: Brachyrhaphis roseni (assembly GCA_903066815.1). Classification (NCBI taxonomy): domain Eukaryota; kingdom Metazoa; phylum Chordata; class Actinopteri; order Cyprinodontiformes; family Poeciliidae; genus Brachyrhaphis; species Brachyrhaphis roseni. The sequence goes on from CAEFZY010014534.1 coordinate 34,679, forward strand.
GCCATCAGTGTAATTAATTACTGTGATGACTGTGCCTTTGTGGATGGATTATCTTTTGTGTTTTTTTCGTGATGTTGTCTTTTGAGCATTTAACAGATGGCAGAACAGGTTTGAAATTGCATGCAATCTCTCTAAAGTTTTCTTTCCATAAAAAGGACACCTGGTTCAGTTGCAGCTGCCATTAAGTTTGGCTACTCCTCCTTATCCTTTTTCTTTTCTTAGAGAGTAAAGGATCCTTGATCGGAACCACTGAAAGAACTATTGCTATCATTAACTTTCTCTGTTTCTCTGCTTCTGTCATAGAAAGTACAGGATGGAGGATACTGCTTCCATTAAATTTGCATTCATTCTCTGTTTCCCTTCCATAGAAAGTGACACCTGACTCGGTGCGTGTGTGTTTATATGTGGTTTGTTTTGGATGGAGTCAATGATATTAACTTTGTGTTGCTTTTTCCAAAGAAAGTAGCCCAGGTTCACTGCTGTTGTGTTTTAATAAAAGTCAGTGAAGCCTTTAACTTTACTTTTTTTAAATTTGTATTGAAAGTATTTAGCTGTGCTTTTGTTTCTGGATGGAGTCGCTGACCTATCTGTCGATGGAATTAACTTTATGCTCTTTCTTTCTCAGCTGTGTTTACCTTTACGAGACGGGTTTGTTCATTGCCATTGAAAATAATCCTGGCTCAGCCACTCTGTGCTAAGCTATATTTATTTTTTATGGACTGAGTCACTAAAGAAAATCATTAATTTTTGTTGCCATGGCAAATAAATCTGAGACCAGTGCTTCTGTGTGTTTGTTTCTGTCCCTTTACCTCCTAGTTAATCATGGCAGACGGCGGCTCACGCTTAACTTGGTTCTTCTGGAGGTTTTCTTTCTGTTTATTCACAGTCTTTCCTTCCTACTGCCACAACATGCTCTCTCAACTGAGGGATTGCTGCAAAGTCACCGACTTCAGTTGATAACTTTCAACAAACTGGTTGTTGAAAGTTATCAATTCAACTCAACACACTCTAATTGAATCTGAATCTGAACTCGATGGAAAGAATTGGATGCATTCTTTGCAATTTAATCAATCAATCAATTTTAGGAGTTATTTGCTTATAAAACTGATGAAAGCTCAAACTAAGACTTGTTTGTGTTTTAGATGCCACCCATCAGTAGCATTAAGAAATGCAACCACATAAAGCAAATTAACTCGCTCTTGTTCTTTCTTGATATGGTGATTTTTAGATGTTATTTTCTTAAATCAACTTAGAATCTGAAGAAGCTAAAAAAGATTAGCAAGTGCAATTACTAGATGGAATAATATGGAAACATGATACATAATAGAAACATGTATTAAAGAGAAACAAACCTAAATCTCCCCAATTCAAGCCAGCATCCACACCTTTACTCAACAAGTAAACGTATGTTACGCTAGGAGAGTGATAAATGGCAGCAGGACAAACTGTGATATGGAAGCATGTGTAATGATAGTAGAATAAATCCCTCCACAGCAAACCCACTACAATGAAAAGAGAGCCTCTGCCTACTTGGCTCTGCTGGGTTTCCTTTTGTTTCTGGGCCTCCAGGGTCCGTCTGCAGCTCCACTCCTTCAGCGCTTCCTGCACTTGTGGCGTCAGGCAGCCGGAGAACGGTTGATCCTGCTCCAGGCTCTGGATCAGACACAGGCTAGCATAGACGCTGGTCAGGTAGTACCCACCTGGAGGCAGGGAAAAAAAAAACAGGTGGTGGGAGGAAAGAAAAGTATTTAGTGTGTATTGCAAGTAAAACAATGACTTTGACGATCAGCTACAACAGAGCTATTTTAGGCAACAGCTAAGTTATGACAGGGGTAATTAATCATCAGCTATTGGTGCAGCAGCTGAAACCAGAAATGTATATGTACTGAATAAAAACACACATCCACCTTCTTTTTCTTCATTGTCTGAAGTCAAATCAGACTAAACTTCTCCTGTTTTAGATTGATATGAATCATTAAAATTATTGTTTATTTACTAAATATCACAACAATGAAAGAAAAGAGATTTATTTATTAATGTCTTCAAAAATCAGAAGTTTACATGCATTTCCTCAGTATTATTTAGTAGCATTGCCTTTGAACTGTTGACTTGGGTCAAACCTTTTTGGTAATGGTTCATTTTCCTCTGTTTTTATTATTATTATGGTTAGGTGGTTGGTTATTATTTTATTTCTTTTTGTTTAGCCTCTGTTCAGATTGTTTATTCTTGCTCAGTTTAAGAAGCTCAGTTTATGTTCTTTGTGTTAATTAGTCTCAGTTCTCCTGCTTAGCTTTCTGATCAAGCTCCTCTTAATCCAGTGCCATTCTCTACTATTAGGTGAGAAAATACTTATTTTCTTTCTTTTTAAATATATTGGAAATTTAAAGCATTTTTGATAGTGATTGCCTCAGTCTATAAGCTCACTGTGTTCCTGTCCTCATGCTGTCTGTGCTCCGTACTGTGATGTCCTTGGCCACTTTCAGGATTTTTATTTTTATTTTTTTTTACTTATTTCCTTTATTTAACCTCTGCATACTCAGCAGTAGCCTTCACCTGCATTTTTGTCCTCCTAATTCCCAAAACTTAAATGCAGCCTCATTTTCCTCAGTTTTAGATCGATGTTCCTGATTCAGCTACTGTTAAGATACAAAACACATCCATGGAGGAGCTCAGGGGAAAAATCACAGCTGACCAAAAACAAAATAAAGGGACAAAAAGACATCTTGATGATCTCCAAACAAGACAAAAGTAGAACTTTTTAGGAACCTTTTGGTACATGTCCATCCTGTTACATCTGCCATAAAACTGACACAGTATTTAAGAAAAGGAGCATCGTATGGAGTCAAGCATCTCAGCGTGATGATACGAAAGCTAACGTAACAAACTTACACATTGTGACGTCTGTGCTAGCAGGCAGAAGTTAAATGATTAAATAATAAATTTCATCAAGCACTAAAAAGAGCAATTCAGAAAAACAATCACCATGTAAATGTGACCATTTTAAAGCTCTGTGTAGCGTGACAAAGCCAAAATGCTGGCCTAAAAAGCAATATTTTATTAAAAGAAAACTCAGAGGATACATTGCTTACGAAAAATATGCTCACTGTTTGCAAAATAATTTGTGGTTGTGTTTACGTGTACATTTTACGTTGAATACACGTTGGTGCCGCAGGTTTTGCTTAGGGTTTGGGTCGTACCTTCTCCACCGAGCCATGACGGCTCCAGCAGCTCCATCATATACTCCACCTCTGTCAGCAGCTGAGGCCTGTTACATTCAACTATCACATAGGACAGAGCAGGGAGGAAATCGTCCCAGCTGACATCCTGTCCTGTAAAACAAGGACATTTCATCAGATATTTACTATTTCAGTGTGTTTAAATTATGCGTGGAATACAAGATTTTTATCAAACACAGCAACACTGTCGTGTCACACACTAGTGCTACCTGGTTGGGACATATTTGGTGAATTTGGCGTAGTGAATAAAAATCAATAAAGAAAATCTGAATTTTGACATTAAAAACAATATGTGCTACAATTCACAAGGCTTCACTGTGACCTCGTCGGACGGGCGGCAGTCTCACCGTGTAACGTCCCCATCGCCTTGTGGACGAACTTGCACACTTGGAGCAGCAAGAGCACTTTATCGATGGGCGAGTGGGTCCGCTGCATCAGGATCAGCTTCTGCTTCACCCGCTCCACCTCTCGGGCGTCCGGGACCCCCGTCCGCACGCCGAGCCGCTCCATGGCGCCGTTCCCTTTCAGGCGGAGCAAGTTCTGAGTGAGGCGCTGGGTGGAGCCGTCGTGACTGTGGAAAGAGGTCAGGGCTTTCTCGAGGTGGCACTTCAAAGGCCTGAGGATGCAGGAGAACATGGACCGCTCCAGCGCCAGGTCTGCAAAAAGAGAAAACGAGGAGGAAGGAAGCTGAAAATTGATTTGGCGTTGTAGTCTGAGTGGTTTATTTTGATAGGAAAAAACAAACACAGGAACAGGCAACATGCCCAGAGGGATGCACTGACCAGTGATGGTAATTAATAGAGTATCAACTATAATAATAATAATAATAAAAACCATGTTTTGACAATGCAAAAGAAATAATTTATCATTTGTAAGAGCAGTCAACGATTGAAAAGATTTCGGTTTATTTTTGTACAAGCCTGTTCAGGTGTCCAGGCTTTATGTTAAATTATTTTGTATATGTACATCTGTATGGTAAACTTACTGTCAGTAAATTGGTTTTCATAGAGTTAAGAATAAATCATACATTTTCTATAATTTGCTTGTACTCGTGGGGTTTGTAACAAATGTTCTCTACCAGCCGCTGTGGCTGATAGAGAACATTTGTAATTTCCACCCCTGATTTTGATGCTGAATGTTGCATCCATAGTTCAGAAATTTGACCTGATTGAACAAAACCGAGGCAATTTTTGGATTCAGCACCTCAAAATGACCCTAAATCACTTGGAAAACCCCAGACAATTTTTTCTAGATGTTGACCAGTGTCATAATCACTCCATAAAAAACCCTTCACATACCCTTTAGCAATTTGGTACATATTTATCAGGAGTGGCAGAAACAGAACACTGATTTGATTTTCACCTCGGGGTTTCATTCTCTCTCAAATATTTCATATTTGCCACACTGTAGCTTTCAAGACAAATTAGTTTAGTTTTGTTTTGTCACAGACGTAAAAGTGATGCTGTTGTTTTCGGCCTGGCAACAGTAATTAATAATATCCAGCCTCGTGTCCGTCCACATGCGCGCTCTCACACACACGTGGAGACCCTCTCAGCGTAGTCAGTGGGCAGTCCTGACTCAATATTTTCTACTTCTCATCAATCTCTTCCTCCCCCTCCATCATGTTTCCCTCCTGTACAATCCCACACATCTCTCCTCCACCCACCTTACTACACTAACCCCATCCCTGTGATCAATCTCTCCTCTTCCTCGCTCCTCCCTCCAACACGTTACATGTAATGTGACTCCTGCTCCGTTACAGACGAGCAGCTTTGGCAGAAAGGTGAGTAGATTTTATTTTATTTTTTTTAAAGCTGTTACTCACAGACCTGTAACTGATTGCACTTTCCAAGTAACCTGTCTATTTCTATGCCTCCCTCCCACCCTCCAGCGAATCATGTAGCTTTTCAAGTGAGCGTGGGACTCTGATATCTTTTTATGATAAACGAGGGGGAAGAGAGAAAAAAAATGCAAATGCCTCCCACCGACGCAATGAGAGATAAATCAGAATCGCAGCGCAGAAAGGAAAGAGGGAAGGAAAGAAGGATGAGAGGATGGATAACCATCATTCGTCATTACACACAAAAAAACACCTGTGAGGCACGCACAAAGAAGTCCAAAAAAAGGGAAGAATCCTACGCAGAGTGCTGTGTCAGCAGAACCAACCACTTTCCTCCTGTAATGTCTTTGAATGGGAAGCTTGTGCGCATCAGGCAGGGCTATCCCGACGCTGTTTGTTAAATATCAGAGACAACATGACCACCCCCTCCAACCAGCACTTCACTACTAACTACACAGCCTGCTTTGTGTTGACAGCTTCTTTCTCCGCAGGCTGGGCAGCCCACCACGTCTGCTTCTATAAAACCCTCCGCCGCAGACACCGGCTGGCCTCAACGCTTTCTCATTTTTCAGCATTTTGTCTCGTTAATTGATTCCTTCCAGGGAATTAATTTATTTAATTTATTTTTTTTAGCTGAGATGGATGAATTCAACTGTTTTAACACTAAATTAGAAACAATGATGCCTCAATCCTCATCATTAAGATGTTCAAATACTGTAAAAACTTCCAAGTACAGACAAATCAGGATTTCCCCCAGTGTTTTACAAGCCTGGCGGGCCACCAGGCTTTCCTTGTGCCCCCACCAGGCTGAGCATTGCTTATTTATTTAAATATTTTAAAACTGTTTGCATTTTTTTAAGACTTTATAGTTGGTGTTCTGGTACTGATCTTCCAATCTTTCAATGACACATAATTATCAGGTGATATTTTCAAATTTCCTGTCAACTTTAAACATTTTTAACTGGAAAACACAACGGACCGCTTGATGAATGACTGCCCTAACATCCAAACACCAGTTTGAAAAAACCCAAGGAAACCAAAAGAAAACATTATAAAAGGAGAGAGTAATTAATAGACACCTAAGAATGGTACTGACCATTAAATTGACTTATTTCAACTGCAACTCCTTGTGGCTTCAACTTAAGGATCAACAGGAAGAGCAAAACGTAGGGAAGGAATATGAATAGCAGTGGAAACTGAGTTTTTTTCACACAATAAAATGAAATCATCATTTCAGTGATTATTGCAGAGGAACGAATGTAAAACAGTCGAGAATGGCTTTCAAGAGGAATCCCTGGTGCTTTTGTACTTTTTGGTGCCTGAATTAAATTAAACTAGGCTAACAAAATGATGTGAACAAAACCCAACTCAAACAAACAATGCGTTTGGACGGGTTTGGTGCGTTTCTGGTTGGTTTACCTTTCTCGTTTTCTGGCACTAGGGTTTCAATGGGAGGCTCGAGTTCTCTGCTGTCCAGCAAGCAACACTTTGCCTGCGACAGGAAGAGGCGCAGACTTTGCAGAAGCTGCACCGAAGTTACGCCGAGAGACGGCGAAGCGGAGCTCAGCGTTTTCAGCACCTTCCTCTGTTCCTGGAGGAAGTCCTGAACCATGCCCCCGAACATCGAGCGTCTGTCTCGGGCCAGTTCCTCCACCAGCCGGGTCAGGCGCTTGTCGGGCGCGAAAAAGCACACGAAAGCTTCGCTCATGCGGTGCATCCCGCCGCGGCCTCGCGAGCGGACGAGCGGCGGGCGGTGGAAGGTGTTTGCCTGGATCTGGGCCATGCTTTCGGGTTCTGAATCTGAGTCGTGCTCGTCGTCCATACTGCTGAAGGAGCTGCAGCTGTCAAGTTCGGCCAAGGACGGAGCCGGGCGGCGCTCCAAGCCCAGAACCGTTCCTTCGATTCCCGCCTCTTGCTGGAACTTGGGTGTCTCGTCAGCAGCAGCAGCAGCAGATGTCTTGAATAAGAGAGAAGTCAGTGGATTTTTTTAAAAAGCGTGTAGAAACTTTAAAAATCAAAAAGGAGGAATCTCAAATGGATTTGAAGTTGGACCTCAGGACTGACCTGTGACACATATACGGCCATCATGTCGTCTTCCTCTGCTGAGCCAGGCGACACGGCAGGAGTTCTCCTCAGGACTCCAGCCCCTGCATGAACTCGTCTCTGTGGATTTGGGCTGGCTTTCTGCAGCCCCTCCGATGCTCCGGGCTGCTCCAGTGATGGGGGCGGCGAGTAGGAACCGACGCCTTCGAGGGACAGATTCATGGAGGACTCTGAGAGCCGGAGGCGCATGCTGCGCTTGAAGCGGTGCCGCTTGTTGGAGGCGCTGTGGTTTGTGTGCTGCAGCTGCTGCAGTTTGGAAAGATTAGATCCAAAGCAAGACGATATGAAACTCAATTTGTAGTCGTGGTAGATTTTTATTTATTTATTTTTTCAGCTTTGTAACTAACCTTGCAAACCTCCAGCTGAAGAAACAGGGGGTTGATGAAGCAGATCTTGCCTTGTTTGCCTCGAGTGAACAGGGAACATCGGTCTTGAGTTCCCGCCGTTTGGGCATTGGCGCCGCTGGTGGATGCAACAGACCCCAAAGGACCATTTTGGATGTCTGCAGCACTTGGTGCACTCCAGAAATCTAATGGAAAACAATCCAAGAAGTTCACATTTAAGAAACCAGTACTTAGCTAGATAGAAACTGATGAAGCGCTAATTGTTGGAGCTATTTATTCTTTATTTCTTTATCCATTTGAATATTGTTAGTTTATTCTTAAATGTATATTTTTTGTATTATTTACAGATTTTATTTGCAGGTTAATAATTGTTGATTTTATTTTATTTTTTTGTTTTATTATTTTTCTTATTTATTTTTGCTTGCTTCAGTAGTGGCTTGATGAAACTTTTATTGGATGTTTGGTTTGGCAAACAATCGCGACTATAGCTAACAATGTATAACAGGCTAAAATTCAACACTATAACCAGTTATAAAAGCTAGAATGTTGCTCTGTCATTAACGCTTTATGGTGTGGATGCTGTTACTGAGTGAAGAAACAAATGTCAGAGGAAACACAAGAAGCTAATGTAATTGAACACAATGTCTCCTATGTCAAGGTCTGATGTATCCGAGATGTTTTGCCTTTTAAAAATTCTCACAATTAATGAAACTAAGTTCTAATCTTTGTTATGAAATAAAAACAAATGTTGCTGCTTCTGTGACGCCAGCCAAAAATGATCAACTGCTCTTTCACACACCCAGTGTGACGTTGCCTCTGGTCCTAGAATAATAACAAAAGGCTGAGCTGGTAAGGCTGCACAAAGATTGGTGTTCTTAAATATTCTTAAGTTATAGTTCTTAAAAGAAAATCGGACTCAGGTGAAGATTGGAATACAACTTCAAAATTCTGATTGGTTTATTTTTCAGGTTTAATGAAATCTTTCTCCACAATCCTTAAAAAGAAGGACATTCAGATTTCACAGTGCTCATTTCTGGTTTTACAACCCAGAACCAAAGCAGTTGGATCAGTTTTCTAAGTTCTTGAACATAACTTACAGTATCTATTGCTGCATGTTTGAATTCAATGCTTCAATTGGAATTTGATCAGCATTAAATCAACAGCAACAGCTGAATATCTGCTCCGTATGTTCATTACCAAGTGTTTATGCAAAATCAGTTTGGATTTAGGCTTCAGCTAGTCAGACAATCAGCTTTTCTCATCGTAAAATTTTCATTAAATCCTGACTGAAGTAAAAAAAACAAAAAACAAAACATTACTCAAAACTTGTTTGAAGCAGTCTGGTATTTCTGTTTAATTTCAGTTTTATCTGAGGTTTTGCTCATATTAAAAAGGAATATCCAACTAAGCAGCATTATATAGTCTGATATACAAACACAGGCTCCTTTTAAAAATGTTCTCATGCTTTGATCAAATCCAGGACGGAAAAACTGACACAGAAATGATTTCCACATAAGCAGACTCGTTTCGCAGAGCTGCGCTATTCGAGAATCTGCTTATCACTTTCGGCCATCATGATGTCGCACCTCGCTCTTTGCTGCTGCAGCACAACAGCACATGTTTCTGTGTTAAAATAGACTCAAACTGGCAGTCACTTCTTCACACAGTTGACTTTCTCACAACTGATATGCAGACATTCTTCACTCTGTTAGTCGTAGTGACAGGGGGAATCTGTCAGATTAAGCCAGTGAGCCGTGAAAACTAACAGTAGCACGGAAAGTGCAGCGCACTTTACTTGTCTTTGATTTATAGATGAGGAATGCGTAACTCATTATTTTCTATTACATATAATTCTTATAGACGTGCAAGAGCGCATTGCATTTTTTTTACCGCAATTCTGTTAATATTTCTAAATGCAATTCCAAAAGAAGATGTTTTTGATGCACTTCTTCGTGTGTGAATTAGTGATAGGTTACCCTGTCCCATGTGTGAGATGGCTTCCAGCTGCCGGTGTGTTGTGGCTTTGGCGATGGCCTCTGGTAGCTGAAGAGGAAATGGCAACACGTCTCTGGAGAAACAAAAAGTAAAAATCGATAAACCAAATGGTACTGAATGAAAACAAGCTGTAATATAAGTATAAGAATGGGATGAGGATTTTCAAATGATTGAGATCAGAGTTTACAATTTTGTCTCTCAGACAGCTCTAAGCATTAAATTTGTTTGGAGGTAATAAAGCAGGAGCACAATTTTGTAGGTTTTTCTGCACAGGATTAAGCAGAACTGCCTTGAAATATGTTACTAGCAAAACTATCAATGAGTCTGGTCACCTTTGTATTAGAAATGCAACATTTCTCTATGGAATATGCATTTCATTGACGTCATCATTACGCAGTGTGTGACGAATAAATTGAGGTGGTTCTTCAACTGTTTTTTGATCAAACCTATGGAGTAATATGTACATTTTATTCTGATTCTAATAACACCGTGAACAGAGGCCTATGAAAACATAGAGAAACTATGCTAACCTTAAGCTAGCACTTCAGTAAACTACTCCAAAAGAAAACATTGTCAGCAGGAGCAGGACAGGAGTTTATTGAAGACAGCCGGTGTTCAGTCAGGGTCAAGTCAGATATAAGGAACAAAAGCTAAAGCTACTTGTGTTTTTAATGATGCCTTGTCAGAACATTATTGTAGCTTTTTTAACCAAGCTAACCCTCTGTTGGAGCAGCTTAGTGAGGTTGACCTGCAGAAACTCTGTTTAGGACAAAAAAAAAATCTGATCCTGTCTAGAAAAATGCCAAATCTTAAGTCAGTGAAGAAGAAAAGACTAAAGAAATTTGATAAAGCTTCTCTGAGAAGGTCTGATATGTCTAGCTAACGCAGCTCAGAGTGAGCTGCTAGCTTGTAGCGCTGATGCTAACGGTCTGAATGTTACTGACAAGAGCAGCACTTGATGCTGTTATTTGATTACAGAGAACTGGATGACAGCAGTGTAAGTAAAATGAAGCATTTTTGAGAGCAGACTTCAATGATAATTAGCACGCTAACATTTAAGCTTAAAGCCATAAAATATTTAAGTTGACTTGAGACATCCTGGTCAGAAGAGAAGACAAACAGCTGAACATGTAACCACCATCTGTCGTGTCTCCATGCCAGATATTTTCTTTACTGAATTCCTGCCATTTGGTTTTTTTTATCTTCCAATGGAGAGGGAGAAATTAAATAAAAATAGATTTCACACTTGAATATAATGTAACATTTTTATTAAAATGCAGGTACTGTAAAAATAAAATAAATGCATTTAATTATTAGTTTTACTTTTTTTTTTTTCAAATTATTATTATCATTGCTTGTTGTGTGTTGACGCAGTACAAGATCATCCGGTTTAATCTTCAATTTGTTCTGAAATCATTCCTAAGTTTGAACTAAGTGGATTATTAAAAAGGAAAATAACAGCAATCTAAAAAAAATAATAATAATTTTCTGGTAGCTTGATAAAAAATTATTTGTAAACAATAATAAGAGAAGCCAAAGACCAAAGAAAAACATTGAAAGATTGGATAATTATTGCTGAATATAACCTATTTGAAAGCAAAATCACATCACATTTTGTGATTAGACCTGATTGTCTATCTCAACTACAAACTCCAGCTAAGCAACGTGGCTTTACACATTAAAAAACTGGAAGATGAAACTGAAAAACTCGTCCAGAGAAGTTTACGAATGTGAAACAAAAATAGAAATTCCCTGAGTGTCACTATTCTGCAGGACACATATGGACATTGAAACCTCGACAAGAAAATACCAAATGAAAATATTCTGGGGCAGAGTTGCCTGCACGCTTGCATCTACACCGTGAATGTTTTCTTTTTTTGTATGAAATATTACCTGCTGATACAGTAGAAGGCCACCAAACGACACAAGTCCGGAAAGCTGAGTGCTGAGCTCTCCAAGGCGAACGCTGCTCACAAAACAGAAAGAGGTTGACTGACAGCAGTGAAAGACTAGTTCGTTTCAGGAGGAGCTGTCAAAAATAATATGAAGCAGCCATGACACCTCCTGCAGAGACGAGTCATGCAGGACTGCTAACTTTGTAGATTTGTTGGACTACTGTTCTCACGATGTTTCGAACTGTCCAACTGACTCTCTGAGGCTGCCTATAGTCCAAGTTTTTTAAAAAGGGAGAAATGTTATTGTGTTATTTTTGTTGCTTTTTACGACAAACCTACTCAACTGTCTCCAGTGAAGAGAGACGCCTTGTTTTTCCTTCGCCAAAAATGAGCTGGCGTCGGCTGAGAGGATTTGGAAAGCTTTTCTGACAAACCTGGCGACATCTAAAGCAGAAGTCTCAAACTCCAGTCCCGCAACCTTTCGCTCTGCCTTTGCTTTAGCAAACCTGAAACCCATTATTAGGTCATTAGCAGAACTTTGAAAAATGTAATTGCATTCAGCCATTGGACTCAGTTGTGTTGGACCAGGAACATTCCTTAAAGTTGCAGGACACAGGACCTCCGTATTGGAGTTTGAAACCCCTGATTTCATGGGAAATAAAAAGGCTTTTTAGTGTGGTATGAGATTTATTGTGCATAAAGGCATGTTAAATAAAAAACAAGACTAAACACAAACGTCTTGAATTATGCACTGAAGTTTTTTTAATCGTTTTCTTGGTTTTTTACTGCATTTAATAGCTTCCCATAGATACGGAAACTGAATTTTCATCCTATTGACTCCATATTGCCATCATTATTTAAAAATTAGAAAGCCTATTCACTTTTCACAACTTTAAACTGTTGATTTTCAAACTTCCTGCAATCAAATAGCTGTGCTACAGTGGTAATGCTACGCTATACATGAGCAGAACGAAGAGATGCTGTTTTTTTCTATCACTGCTCACTTCTCTGTGACTGTTAGAGGTAAAAATATTTCTGTTTGAACTTTTGCTCTTGAAAAATATTTAATGTTTTTTTTTGTTCCTGTTGCTTATCAAGTTGCAATACCCTTCGGCTACCACTAGGATTGCCGCATTCATTGATCACAAAGTCAAAGTTGTTTTCTAAATGTCAAGCTAACTACTCTTGGCCAAAATTGAAGTTTGACTTTGTATTTTCAGTCTCTTAAAAAATTGAAAATCGAACCGGCACTTGCATCCGTGTAACTTTGTGTAGACATTAGAGGCTTGTTTTCATACTCACTGGAGTCCTCCTCACAGATGAAGCACTCCTTTACAGAGGAGGCACTCCGGTCGGCTGCCACTCTCAAACACAGCACCTTCCTCTGGCTGGAGCTGCACTTGCGCACTAAAAAGGTCTGAAAGCACCGACAACCATTGAGGACACAAGTGTAAAACAGATTTAGTTTAATCTCTGTGCATTCTGTCAAGGCACATAAGTCGCAAACAGAAGTGCTTGATAACAGCTGATGTTTGATTAAATGCTGCCAATATTGGCTGCCAAATTTTATTTAGAACAGCATTGCCAACCTTTTTACTTCAATATGCAGAGCCAAGTCGGGGAAATAATTCCCAACTTGCCTTGACTACTAATAATTCCAGTTTCCACCAGGTAGCTTTCACCAGGAACAATTAGCAGTTACTTTTGACAACAATAAGATGCAACATGGCATCTATCATTGTAAAGAATTGCTCCAGAGAATAATAAATGTGTTACTAAGGTGAATATTTACCCCAACAGGCTCTCTGAGCAGCATATACAGGGCGGAGTCTTGGTTGAGCGACAGCTGCAGCCACACAGAGTGAGTGAGAAGCAGGCGATCCAGGACACTGAAGGCCCGCTGTGAGCCTGTCTGGGTGCTGTCCTCCTCCTGCATCTACAAGGAACAGTCAGACAAGTCCAAACAAGTAAATACGTTGATTTAGACTTCAAATAATACAAGTCTTCCCACTAAAATGTAAGCACTTGTCTGGACGTTCGTTTGCTTTTATTTATTTTATGTTTCGCTCCTTCTCTACCTCTACGGCGCTACTTTCAGCAGCGCAGCGCACAGTAGCCAGCTTTTCAAAAATAAAGTACATTTTAATGAGTCACGACATTTAATCTCTAATCATGGTTTATATAAATGTTTTAACATATAAAAAGGAAATGTCTTTCTTTTGTTTTGCCATTTCCATGCGTCAGGATAGGTTAGAAAAAACACCTGCAGTGCATATGTTCTGTTTTCAAAATTTTTAATGCTTGCTGTTTCAGTTTTGCCACTGCGTGGTGTGAGCCGGTCACGTCTGTGTCTCTGGTGAGGTTCTGCACTTTGGTGGCAACCTGTTGCATCGGTTAGACAGACATTTTCACCTGCTGTCTGGAAGTGTTTTCGCTAACTAGTCTTCTGCAGAAATTCATGTCAAAGCTGCAGAATATTTAAAGTGGCATCGCAACCTTCTGTTCGCTCCTCGCTCTGCCAAAATGTTGTTCTGTGTGCTGAGAGCTGCACACCTCTCCTACGTCTGTCTGTCTTCACTGTTATGGGAAACGCCATCAAAAGATGCTTGCTCTGGACGAACGCGCCTATTCACGTACCGTAAAATGAAGCAAAATTACTGTGAACTGTGCATCTGTTTGCTTATTTTTGGCTCTTTAATGTTAGCGTTCAGTCATAGCTTTACTTTTTCCCCCTCTAAGATCGGCTTGATGCTGGATGTCACAGTGCGTGGGCTGTCTGCAAACTCTTGCGAGCGTAGCAGCAGATGGATGCTATGGCAACCTGGGCCTACACATCCTACCAGGCATTCCCACTCAGTGAAACACCCTTTTCTCCAACAAGTTGGGAGGCGCATGCAACCACACACACACACACACACACACACGCGCGGACACGCAACTTTTGCACACACACCGACCCACTTTGCCAAAGGGTGACAGATTTTCCAGAGTGCAGAGGTGTTTTATTTCCAGATCTTTTTCCTTTTTTACTTAAGAAAATAAAAATTGTCACAGAAATCAAAACAAATCAGAGATGAGATGCAGCAACCTGGTTCCTGTAGCATTAGAGAAAGCAACATGAGTATTAAATCTGTTCAATATCCTTTTGGAAAATCTTTCCCCACAATGTTTTTCATCACCGCTTCGGCCCCGTGACTTAACCGTCCCCTTCTTCAGGGGAAGCTGGTTCTTTTAGCAAGGCCACTTACAGTTATTGGAAAACGCCATCCTGGAGGAAGTACAGGAGAAACCATCACAATAAGAGCGCTGGTGTCGTGTAACAATTACCAGGTTCGTGCTGACGGCAGCCAGATTAAAGCAGAAATAAAATAAATCAGGAGGAGCATTTTAATCTAAAGGATCAATAAGGAGTGAAACATTATCCCCTCAAGGAGCAGATCATCAGCAATAACTCTGAACTGAAGGTCTTTTGGGCTCTTAGATGGCTTGAAGGATGGAATTTTTTTTTTCTTGCGACACTCAGGCTTGTTTATAACCAAGTGAAAAAAAAACTGGCTTGGAAAGTCCATGCAGACATAAATATGGCTGAACCAAAAGTATTGCATAAACCAAATAAAATGAGACATGACTTTTTATTGCTATGAGATATCAAATCAGACCAATATTTTCCTGTTTCAGATAAGCAGGGTTTCCCCCAGTGTATCATAAGCCTGGCAGGCCACCAGGCTTTACTTGTGCCCCCACCAGGCTAAGCACTGTTTGTTTATTTATTTATTTTTTATGTTATTTTTTACACATAATTATCAAATGATATTTTAAGATTTCCTGACAACTTTAAACATTTTTTAGCTCAAAAACCCAACAGGCCGCTGGATGAATAACCTCCCTCACGCCCAACCACCGGGCTTAGCAAGTTTTCTGGAGGAAACCTTGGATCAGGTATGGTTAACAAAACTACTTCTATTGCTAATTGCCAGAAAAATAAAGGATGTTGTGATAGCACCTATCAATGCAAATTCACTCATCATTTGTAAATTGTGCAGACTTGCAATTTTCACCAGATAAAGCAACATTTTTACAAATATGACCAATAAACTTAACATTTTCTGTGTTCCCTTCTTTTCTGACCAATCGTTGTACCTCGGCTGAATTTTGACAGCAATATTTTCAATAAAGTACCACGATAATCACAAGAATCGTTGGAACATCCTGGAGGAACTGTAAACTGCACTATCTTCTTCAAATTAAAATCCATATAAGCTTATTAAAAGGTGTGTTTTAACAAAACCTTTTCTTCGTATGTGTGTTTGTGATTCTGAGTGGGCAGCCAGAGTCACCTCATTGTATATCAAGCACCACGCAACCACAGCTGATAACCAAACCGCAAACACAACCACAAAAGGCTACAGGACACACAGAAGGAGAGAAAGAAACAAAGCAGGGGGCAAGACCCAAGTGTTTCACTAGCCATTTCCACGTTCGCCTTACATAAAGTGCAACACTGCCCACACGCACACACTGAAAGACTTATGTAATTTCCTCTGAGAAAGAGGGAATCAGTAATGGAGAAATAAGAGAAGAAATATAAAAAAAAATTAGGTAAAAATGCAGCGGTTAAAACTGAAGGTTGATAAGAAAAGCCCACTTTCTGCAGGTCTGCAGCGATGCACTTCAAAGTGATAGACTGCAAACATAAAATGCTGTAGGAGACATCAACAATTTATCAAACAAAGTGTTTTTGTCCCTAAGGGCAGCAGCAGCAGGATAGACCTGCATGAAAACAGCTGATGCTGCTGGACGCACTGAGCAGTTCAGGAGAGGAACATGAAGAGCGAAGGTAAAGATTCGTCTGAGGGCTGCAGGACGGCGGTCATAACCACGTGAAACGTTGCATTAATAAGATGCAAAAGGTCAACTTTTGAAACAGAATATTTTACTGACATTTGCTTAAAATTAATTTTAAGTCTCTTTTAAAATTAAATGTAGGTGGAATTAATAAAAATAATTTTACTTTGTTGTATATTGCTGATGAAATAAATCCCCTCCAGCGGGTACAAAGTTTAGTAAAGCAAGGTAAGGCACGTCAAGGCAAGGCAAAGAAAGGCTATGCAAGTAAAGGCAAGGTATGTCAAGGCCAGGAATGTCAAGGCTAGGAAAAGTAAGGCAAGGCAAAGCAAGCCAAGGGAATTCAAGGCCAGGAATGTCAAGGCTAGGCATTGCAAGGGATAGCAAAGAAAGTCAAGGCATGTGAAGACAAGACAAGGCATATCAAGGCACTGCAAAACAAAGCAATGCATGCCAAGGCACAGCAATGTAAGGGATTGCAATTGTTCACAACATGAAAACTAAATGAATACAGTGTATATATTTATATACAATCAGTAGGAAGCCAAACTCAAACGGTAATAAATGTGTGCCAACTGTCCACCAACTACAACAACATACCAACACATGCTTTTAAACAGAAGACCTGGAGGATATGAACTGGTTTATTATACTATTATTATGAATCTTGCATAGGAAGGTGACTGTTTCTAGTTTGAAACTCAGTTATTTCTGCAATAATCTGACCTGTGACCCTCAGAACCAACATTAGGTAGGCGGGGATAAAGGGCCTGGACTGCTTTGTTTTCCTGTGATTACTTCATTCAGTATGAAGGATCATAACTTTTGTTCTTTGTTTTTTTAAACCCATAGAAAAAAGACCTGCTGTTGTGAGCCACATGACGGATTCTGCTTGGAATCAAAGATAAAGTTTGCAGAACTGCAGGTCTTGTTTTACCAGTCGTGGTCGAATACCCCAGTAAAAGGAAAGTAATCTTGCAGGCTGCAGCAAACCACTCAAAAGCAGAGCAAGCTACTGGTTTCTTCAGAAACAAATGTCTGGTTTTGCCGTCCAAAGATTTGATTGACTGACGGAGAAACCCAGCTAAACCTTTTGGAGATGAGCTGAAACAAAATTGGAAGGAAATCGCACATGAAATGCCGGGTAGAAGAGCTGACCTACAAGCTGTCTCAGTGAGTGATGGAGAGCTGATGTAATGAGACAAACACTGAACAAAAGACACATTATAACCAGAGCTGAAAAGAAAAGAAAAACATAACAGGTGCTGTGATCATCAGAGTTGGTGTGTGTTTTCCAATTTCATATAGAGTTTGCGGAGAACATCTCTGATTCTGAAGTCAACTATCACTCATCAGATATATATACAATCAGACTGAACCTGCACTCAGGTTCAAAGTGAGTGTAAAGGCAGAGGTCATGAAATATATTTGACCGGTAGAGTAAGCTGCAAGCATGGATTTGTAACTACTATTATATCCAGAACAGGTGAGCAGTACGTGTTGTCCTGAGCTTTGTTTCCAGTGTGAAGCAGGTTGTAGATATAAACAGAGAAACAAACATTACACCAGATCTAAAATGAGACTGTAGGGACCAGCCTGAACCGTTAATACAAGGCAGGATGGATCCATCCTTTCATGGGCGTAGGTTTGGGTAGGGACGGTAGGGACATGTCCCGACCAATATTCACGGGATGCGAAAAAGTCCCGACCAATTTTTGCCATATTTACTCAAAGAATGTGGATCTACGATCTTTTATTAGCAGCAGGCGGTGCGGGGAACGGAAGCTTCTTAGTTCGGCATTTATTATGCGCCTC
>CAEFZY010014539.1:0-72762 GCA_903066815.1 Brachyrhaphis roseni
TATATATATATATATATATATATATATAAACGAACTGTTGTACAACCAGACAAGAAATATGCCACACTGCTGAAATGGATCTAAAACAGTTTCACTCCATCTCATTTCAGCCAAACCCCATAAATCTCTTAACTCTGTGTACAAATTCCTTGGTACAAGGCACGGAAACCTTTCTTCGTTTTTCACAAAATGACGCCTGACACGAAACCTAAACCAAAACGTTCAAGCAGCCTCCGCCACTTGTCACAATGTGCCGTGAAACTAAGTTCAGCCAAAACACCGGAGGAACATGGCGTCCTGTTGCGCTTTTTCACCTGCGAGGGGTGAAAAAAAAATCAAGAGTCAGTCTTTATATGTCCTTGTTACAAGGAGGTTAAATTTCTTTTTCTCTTATATAAGTTTATCAAGAAAACAGACTAAACGACAACATGCAACCCATGCCCTGATTTCTTTATGTACAAGACGTCAGATCATCTTTCAGTCTCTGCTGGGTGTCGGACATCATTTCAGGCCATCCTTCCCCTCCCCCGTGAGTCTCGTCAGGCCCGTGGAGGTGATGGGGATGTGCGGAGGAGGAGGCACCTGGCAGATGGTGCAGGGGCAGGGCAGGCCGGCCCAGTGCTGGAAGCCGGAGCCCAGCTGCAGCGCCGGGGGCGCCGCCGGGGAGCCCTTCATCAGCGCGTGGGGCGCCCTGATGGACGTGAGTCCGGGCAGCGCGCTGGGCAGCGTGGAGGACGTGGAGGAGGTCAGCGCGCCGCCGAGGAGAGGGTGCACTTGGTGCGCCGCGGCTGCGGCGGCGGCGGCAGCTGCCGCGGCGGCCGCGGCCGGGCCCGCCGAGTGTCCGCTGGCGCCTGCCGCGTGCGCCACGGTCCCGCAGTGGAAGGCCGAGTGCTGCCCGCCGTAAATCTCCCCCACCAGCCTCTTCATCTCGTCCAGGGAGCTGGTGAGCATCAGGATGTAGTTCCTGGCCAGCAGCAGCGTGGCGATCTTGGAGAGCTTCCGCACCGACGGCCCGTGCGCGTAGGGCATCACCTCGCGCAGCCCGTCCATGGCCAGGTTGAGGTCGTGCATGCGCTTCCGCTCCCGGCCGTTGATCTTGAGTCTCAGCTGGTACATTTCCTCCTCGGTGACCTGCTTCTTCAGTTTGTACTTGTTGCTGCTGCTGCTGCTACTGCTGCTACTGCTGCTGCTTCCCACCGACGCTGACTTTGCCTCAAGTGCGCGCAGGTGCTCGCCCCCAGTTATCTTTTGGCGCTGCTGCTCGCCGCTCTGCGTGGAGGAGGTGACGGACGAGCCGACGTGCTGGTGGAGGTGGTGGTGGTGGTGATGGTGCGGATGGTGGTCTCGAAGAAACATGCCGTCCATGTCCGGGGAAGAAGCTCTGCTGCTCGGGCTGGAGTCTGAATTCATTTTATGGGTTTGCTTCCGAGGTTGTCGGGTAGGAGGTCGCTGCCGGCTTCCTCCCTCTCTCCTCTCCTCTCCCTCCCCTCTCTCGTGTCACTCCGTCAGTCGGTCTCTTCCTCTGTTTTCCTGAGCCTTTCTACTCGCTCTGATCGCCTGATGTCGCCTGCGTGCGTCCCGTCCCGCTCTGCAGTAGCCGCTTTGCTTCTGTGGCTGCCGACTTTCTCTCTCTCCGTGTGCGCACGAGGAGGACACTCATGGCGCGTATTTATATGCGGGGACAGACAAAAGCGGCTTTCCCATTCATAACGCCTGGTTAAGAGAGTGACGTGCCGGCGCGAAAGGGGCGGCGTGCTTTGACTGACCCACTGACCGCGCTGCGCGGCGATCCACTGGCATTGTTAAGACGCTGCCAGGGGCCCAACGCGCTCTGCTGTTGTAGCAAACACAGGAACAAGTCGGTTGGTTTCAAAGCGGTGCATTTAGTGACCTCACAGATATAACATCAGCACAAAGTTGACCAGTTTCATTTTTAAGGTTTTGCCGCAACTACAGCAAACACTTTACGCACAGCCGAGTTGCGCGTAAGACCTGAAGTAGCCCATCATTTTTCAAACTAAGTTTGCCTAGAAAACAATGAACATTAAACTCACTTGGGGAAAAAAAAACTTTATGAAGCCTATAAAACAGAAAATTGGTGAGTTCTATGAAGTTACACGCCTTGGGCTGCGACTGACCAGAAAATGCGCAGGACTGGGAAGGTAAGTTGTTCCTGCTGCCTCAGTCTGGAGACAGTCCGGCTGATCGTAAGTGGAGTGAACACAGATCAATACAGACTCTGGAAAGTTCTTCGCAGTCCCTTTACTCATAATAATAATAATAATAATAATAATAATAATAATAATAATAATAATAATAATAATAATAATAATAATAATTTTTGGCCCTCACCACAAACCTGTTCTAAATTATAGACTTTATGGACCTGATATGTGGAACAATAGCTCAGGTTTTCAGTGAGTTGGTTTCATAAAACATTGTTTAGTTCTGATCACTCTGTGAAAACATCTGAGATGACCTGAAGGATCTACTTGTTTCAAACCAAAAAAGCATCTCCAAGGTGTTTGTATGGCCAACACTAATTCTAGTTTTTTTTTAAAAAACAATCTCCAAATCCATCTGCAAAGGCTGAGCAGTTTTCTGGAGGTACAGAGCAACCAATCAGAAGTTGGCTTCAATAATAAATAGATTATATTATGATTCCAGCATTTTCTTTAGAAGTAAATAATGTGTCTCTTTAAGCCATAATAACTGAATATTTCCACATTTAAAACAGGTAAGCTCTCCCTCAAATGAAAACTGGATTCAAATTAAAAGTTTGACACAAAAATAATTTGCACTAAACCATCCTCTTTAGAAGTAAATAAAGTATTAAATTATTCCTATGCTGTGCAAACAGCCACAGGCTGTGACAAAGATTAAAGTATCTTCTTAGTTTACTCTTTTTAACGACACTGAAAATTTGTTTCTTTGAGCCAAGTTTAAAAAATTTCTCCAACCACAATTTTTATTGGTTTTGCTGAAGCCATAATTCTGATCAGAATAATTCTGTAGTCACTACTATAGATGGGCAAAACTAATAAAAAATTTGCTGTAACAAATTAGAGTAAGATTTTAAACTTGGTTCAAATAAACTTTTTTTTTCAGTGTAATCCAGGAACAAAATTTACACAAAATCGTGCCACTCATAGAGAAGCTGTTGTAACTTTGATGAGAAAGTTTCATCTCAACACACTTAGATGAACTGAAATACAGCTCATAGTTCCAGCATCAGGATCTTCTGCAGCACAGACATATGATACTTTGTATGGCTGGACTGTGTTGATCTTCTCATTGTCATCCCATCAGCTCTGAAATCATATGGCAGGTTTTCTGTTTACCTTTTTATCAGTCAAAAACACAGAATAACTCAAATTGTTGGAAAGTAAAAGCAGAATTTCTGGTTACAAAAAACAAACAAACAAACAAATCCACATTTATAAAACACCAACAGATTGAGAGAGAGTGTGAAAAAAAGCAGTCGCCCGTCTGAAATGCTACAGCTCCCTGGACGGACTGGGCATGCTCAGTTGAGGCGCTGAGAGCCTCTGTCTGCTCTGAAGGGTCCACTCCAGACCTGTTTTGTGGAGGTGGAGTGGAGAAACGTGGAAGTAGCCGGAGCACCCTTCCTCTGGTCGCCGCGTCAACATCCCTCCATCTGTCATCTGTCCGTCCTGTCCGTCTGCACCCTCCCACCCAAACTGCCCTCCAGAACTGGATAATAACATCTGCCTCTGCCCTTCCCCGACCGGATCCCCCTGGTAGAACAGTAAAAATGTGTATTCACGGCCTCATTGTCGGCCCGGCAAAGGAGCGTCTCCTCATAAAGGTGCTGCCAAAGCAAAGAAAAGTGCTGGTCGTCTTTGCTCTCTCCTGGTGGCATTTGAAAGTGTAAAGCTTTGAATACCAATTGCTTGAACTGGACATATGTGAATCCGCTCTAAGCCTACTAATCCTGTCCCCAAGTGTTTCTTTGTGCATGGAGCAGCCTCACACATCCAAGAGAAAGTGTTCCTAATCCGGCCAATGTGGAGAAATGTTTGAATGAGCTGTGTGTGTGTGTGTGTCAGGTATTAGCTTGTGCAGGAACACAGTGATTTTTAAAGTGCTGTTTTTCAGCGTGTGTGTGGGTGTGTGTGTGTGTGTGTGTGTGTGTGTGTGAGGCCTTTAGCTGCACACCACCAGGACACTGGCCTAAATGAAGGCAGTTATTCAGCGTTCTCCCAGCCTGCCACCGCAGCAGGTTGCCCATGATGTGCTCTTTTCACTGCGTAAGCTCCTCACTTTCCTTTTATTCCTCTGTTTGTACGTCTTCATCTCTCCACCCCTCTTACTGGTTCCCTTCTGGTTCTGCCTGTTTTCTCCCTTCTTAAAGAAAAAAAATAAAAAATTAAAAAATCAGTCTCTGAGAAGTAGCTCCGCCACATTATCAGACAAAGTTGCTGTTGTTTATTTTTTCTGCTAATGCTGTTAATATGACAGACCTGTATTGGAAGCAAAAAACACAAAGAATGGAATAAAAAATAATTCACATGTTACTTTATGTGAAACGCTTGAAAGACAGAGCTGTCCTTCTTTATAAAACACTTTGAAGGTATTCACACTCTCTGTAACCTGGATTTTACAAGTTCAAAGGAATCACTGAAGTATCATGAATGATCCTCAACAGTGAATTATTTGCATTTCCACAGACGATCCGTTTATTTACATTTAATGAGAAGATCGCTCCTCCTCAGAAACCTGCGGTCTGTCAAAGTGTTTCTAAGGGAAAAGGAAATAAGGACCCCGTTGCACACAATAAAAATGATAATTTTAGCAAAACCAGTGATTCTTACACGGACGATTCACTCAACAGCAAAGGCGTCAAAACTCTGGAAATGTGTAACGAGACATGGCTGTTTTCCATGGATGCCAGACGTCCAGATTGTTTGCATTTGTGGCAGAGGAGAGAAACATCAGAGTTCCTCGTCTGAATGACAGTCAGATGTTCCACATTAATAAATTCAGATTTTAATTTTAATCTGAAATAAGACGTCTATAAATAGTGACAGGAAAAGTGTAACATTAGGAAATGTTTATTAAAATAAGTTGACAGGATTTACTGCAAAAACACAAAATCTCACCAAGTATTTTCGGTCTGGTTTCTATCTTAATAAATTTGAAATAAGGCAAAAACTAACTTATAGACAACCTTCCAGCAATATTTAGGAACTTGTTTTAATTCAATTATTCTTTAATATTGATGAAAAAGTTTTAGTATTTCACTTGTAACACGGGAAAAAATATTTTCCCTATTAGTGAATTTATCTGCTAATGTTTATTTGTTACATTTATTTTAAGCTATCAATTTATAAAATAACTTTACTCCAGAATTATATTTTAGTACGCATTTCCTCTTTGCCACTCATCTGACAACCCTTAAGGTCAGCCCTGTAACCCTGCCGTGAACTTTGAACTTTGAAGCCAGTCGAGTTGTGACTGAACGCAGACGGCAAAATTCTGAAAGATTTAGATTTCCGTGCCACTTGGATGTCTACAAATTTTTAAAAGTTGTTCTATGAAAAAAAAAAAAAAAAAAGAATGTTGGCAATAATTTAGGTTGTCTCAGTAAGAGGTCAAACACAATCTACTGAAAACAAGCCTGAGGTAAGAGATGTGGTAGCAGGTAGACGTTTTTCCCCAGTGGATAGAGACTCACATTTGGGTTCTCTGGAGTACAAAAGCCACTCAAATGTCTTTCCAATCTTTTCCAGACAGAAGACTTTGTTTCTGATCTCTTCATAAATTTCTTTAGATCGGGGCGTGATGTGTTGCTTTGTGCAAAACAAACGCACCACTGATGGGGAAAAAAAAGCTGCGGATCATCTTCACTACAGTCGGTACAATGTCCTTTGGTTTGAAGGTGCTACACTGACTCCTTTAGATGTATGTACTTTTATCATTCTGTCCAGAAAACACTTCTCAAAATAATCCTCTTTTGTAGTAAAGGGTCGGATTTCATGACTGTCAGTTCGTGCTGATCGTAAACTCATTAGACCTCGTAAACTCATTTAACCGAGAGCAGCGAGACTGACGCTCTGGGAGCTTTCGGTTCCTGGAGGACTTCACTCTCAGCTGCTACTGGGGTTTTTTTCTGAACATCCTGAAAAATTTTTCGTCTTCTTTTGCGGCGAGATTTGGCTCAGCTGACTGAAACTTGAACATATTTGAACAGGAAAACAACCCCAAATACACATTCTCTTAAAGACGGCCTGTTTTTGCAAGATGTGTGATTGACTGAAAGGAAATTTCTTGGTTGGTTGTGTTGTCTCTTTTGTGAATTAAATTATTCTGGGGGGGTTTATTGTTGCTTTTTGTCATTATTTCATTTAATGTTCTTTCAATAAAGAATAATGTGTAAACTAAGACACTGAAAAAGAAGGTGGAAGGGTCACATGAGTTTATACTTCTGCCTTTTCAAACAAATGGTTATCCGAATATGTATCGTGGAATTTGAATGTGAATAAGTTCGAAATAAAAAAAAAAGGAAACTAAACTAAGCTAAACTAAACATTGAACCTGTTTTAGTTGTGATGGATAATTCAGACTACGCTTAAGATACAAACTCAATCAAACATCCAATCTGTGATCATGTGTGGCATAAGTGCAACTCTCAGAGGAATATTTACAGCAAGAGTGTGTCTATTTATTTCAGGGTGAGTGTTTATTAAAAAAAAGGTATTATGTATTTTAAATGCACCCTAAAATAAAACAACATTCATGCCCTGTTCAAATCTGTACTTTTAAATCCCAGCATTTTAGTTATTTTGTTTAGTTGCTCAACATCTGCTACTGAGGTTAAACAGGTAAATTACACCAACACATCTGTTGATTTAGTCCCACCGGAGTCTAACTGTGATTATTCTAATTATCTGATCAGTCGTTCTCATGAAATAATGAAGTTGCAAAAAAAATAAATACATAAATCACCATGTCAATAAGAAAACTGAAACTCACATTTTTGAAAATCTGTAGAAAACATTTACATGTTGAAGAGTAATAATCCCGGTGCTACACTGCACAGGCCAGGAGATAATTCCTGGCCTATTTTTATTGTTTTAAAAACAAACAAACACAGTATGGTTGTTTCAAACTGCAGAAAAGAATTTTTTTTTACTATATGTGCATCTTTGTGATAAAGCAACAAAACAACTTAAAAGTGTATTTAAAGGACATGAATTGCTTTTACTTTACAGCTGAAAGACCAGAAAGCTGTAATACTTCATCTGGATCTGGACAGTGGTAGTTTTTCCCTCCAAAACTCATCCAGATGATCGAAGGGAAGCTGGGTGGCCGCTCAGCCAAGTGCACGCGGATGTACAGTTTTTCATGTTCCTCATCAAAGGTACCATCAATCCACAGTTTGAAGCTTTGCAAAGGAGTCTTTACAAAGCCCGCAGTGTTGGAGCGCCAGATGGAAGACAGCAACACGACTCATCGCCAAAGCCGGCTCAGAGGTTTGCTTCATTCAGACGACGACTCTGCGTTTTTAAAAAGCACAAACAAACAAATGAATGCCGGGGCAACTTTTAAAAGTATTCGTTTGGTTCGGATTCTGTGTGAAAGAGAATATCAGTAAGACTTCTCGCTTTGCGAGACGTAAACAAACCTCGGAAATTACAGCAAGCCTTTAATTAAAGAGACGATCAAATGATGAGAATCTCGGTAATTGCAGACCTCACAACCGTCTCTGCCAACATGAATATTGACGTCCTAATTAATATCGGTGGGGCTGTTTTGTTCTTGGGAGACACTGCCGTTAATTAGGCAAAAACAAGTTAAATTAACATTTCAGTGATGAAGAAGCACACCTTCATGTTCTTTTATTTGTTTCCGTTTGAGCAAACGGAGGCAGAATTTGGTGTCTCAGGTTGCATTTTTCCTCGCTGAGGTGTGCGCTTCGATCTCTGGAAAGCCACAGCTTCACTTTGATTCTGTTGCTTTACATCCAAACTCTGACAAAGTTTGGTCAGATTCAGGATACAGCAGCTAGACCCTGACGTGGATCCAATGTAAAAACCCTCCAATGATCTTTTTTTATGCATTCCCCAATGTTTCATACTACTCTTTTAACCCTTTTACTCCCTGTTTTCAATCTGATCCTCTCTTTGGTCAGCAGTCCTTCTCCTCCTGGTCATTAGACCTACAGAAAAATATACATAGCAACTCATGACCAGCTTCTATCTCACCCCCACCTCAAGTTTCAGCAACAAGTTTCTTCCTTTAACTGTCCCTTTCAGCGTAGGACAATCAGACGCCTCCCATCGCCTCCTTTCAGGCCGCAGCCTCGCCTCCTCCTCTCCCCCTTGTCCCCATTCTGCTTCTGCTGTGTCACTTTGTGTCCGCTTCGCCCCCTCTGCAATAGGTGCACATGACCAGAAAATCAGGCGAAGGTCTCTGCAAGCGGGGGGAATGAAAGCCAGCGTGTCTGAGGCGACGACGAGAGGAGGGGAGAGATTAATGTGCCGGATTTAAGCCGGTGTGTCGGGGTGAAGTTTGGGGGGCAGCGGGGTTACCTGTAGCGCTCCGTCCCAGGATCAGTTCTGTTGCTGCATATCAACAAGCACAGCACTCTCTGAGGAGCTGCCAGCTCACCACGAGCAACGAAACCCACTCACCTTAACTCGTTTGACTGTCTTTTTGCAGTTGACGTCAAATAGCTGTTAGATTTAGTCAAAGCAAGCTTTTCTAATCGCAGGTGCTTGTCAGGATTTCAAGAGAATCCATAAGAAGTCAACCATCTGGACAGGTTGCTTAGCCAATTATCTCAGTTAGATTATCTGATTATTGATATTTGGAAATTTCTCTTAGACAGAGCTGAAATAGAGTTTTATCCACATGAAAAATCTTGTTTCGATTTCCTTACAGGAGCCAGAAAACACTAAATTCAGCTGTTTGTGTTTTGCATCAAACTGTGAAAGTCAATGCTGCTGTTTACCCAATCAAGCGTTCACATTCTTGAGATGACAGGATGGTGGCTGAATTTTGCATTAAAGTCTGTCTGTCGAAAAGGTCAGATTGTTGTTATCTTGGAGCTTAAAAGATGATCTCTAACGACCAAAAAAGCACAGTTACTGATCGAAGGTGAAAGCCGCAACCCTCGCAGATTTGTAAAGTAAATGATTAAAGCGTCACAGATCCTCCGCTGTACCTAAAGCGGTGGATCTACAATCCCTTTCAGTTTATAGAGGTTCATGACTTCCCTCTGAGGTGGCTCAGGATTGGCCGACTTCAATCCCCCGTTCTGATTGTGTGGAGCAATAAACACCTTTAGGGCACAAAGTCAAAGGATGATCTGAAATGGGTTTTGTTGACTTTGATTAGCAAGATTTATTTCTCAAATCTTGCTCGGTATGCGTGTGTGTGCTATCCATCCTTCTGGCCAACGGTCAAAAGACATTAGCAACTGTATCACATCAAATTTACAGATAAACAGAAGGTCATGGGTCACCTTTTAGAAGTTCATAGATGCTCTAATTAACTGAGGCAAAAATTAAAAGCGCCAGCGCTAAAATCTATTATTTCTTAACATGATATTTAACCACTCAAAGGTTAGATTGAAAGAAATTCAGCTTGAGATCATGCAGCTTTAAAAAACAGACCAATTAATTACAAGGATTTTTACATGACCCCGCTTTTGACCTTCCGTGACCCTTCAAGGGTAACCAGGTACAGACAATAGATGTGTAAAGACCGGAACCTCTTTGCAGCTGCAAATGACGAAATATCACTGCGCTTTTAAGCCCTGGCAATCAAAAACCATCTCGATCCATCTCTTGTGTGTATCTACCTGTCTTTATATTTACGCTGTGAGTCACACACAGACGGGTTTCATGGCACATGTGGCCCCTGCGTGGGCTTTGATTGTGCGAAGCAATAACAAAAACTGCACCAGCTCAGGCTGCATTTTTTCAATGCTGTTCCGCGCGTTTAAAATGCTAATAACCAGTTTATTATGTACTACATCAAATGCAAATGTTCCGTTTTACTGCCGCGAAGTTTGGTCGACGTTAGCATTTGCATATCTTATGTCTGTCTCCTTAGCATGCGTGGAGGAGCTGGGCGGTGGGCAGACTCCCAATAAATAACGTTTACAAGCACATTAGACAAACAAGCTCCAATGATGCAGCTATTAGGGAATACAGAAACCTAGACCGCCTGAACGTCGCTGTTCGACACAGCAGCATATGGTGTGCAAATTCCCCCCAAATCAACCTAACGCCAACTTTATCTGGGAGTGTCAGGGAGAGCAGACGGATCGGAAACGCATCGCTTTTAACGGCAGGCGCTTTACGACGTTGAGGAAATGCTGCAGAGGAATTTGCCTCTTTAAGACCAACTGGCAGCAGGTTCTCAGTGTGTCGGCGTGTGGGGGTGTGTATGTGTGTGTGCGAGAGGAGAGGAGAAGGAGAGAGGCGGCCATTAAGGCCATCAGTCAAACTCTTAATTGTAAACGAGGAACTTTGTCTGGTTTAATGTTGGGCTCACTTTAGGTTTTAATCACCTTCAGGCTTTTACTTTGACGCTCACCGAGACGGGAAGTAAGCGTTCCATAAAAACGCTCGTCCATTCCCGTTAAGCGTCTCCGACTGCCGGTGCTGTAAATCAGCGGGAATGTGCGGCGGGACGCGAGGATGCTTTAAAGCGGTGTGCTTTCAAACTTTCTTTCAACGGCTTCGCTATCAGGCGGAGTATTTTTTATGTTCCCATCACTGAGAAAGAGATTTACTGGAATGTACTGTAGAAGTTTGAAATCAATATCATAAACTGTTTGCTGTAATAAAGTGTGTGTAGACTGCTTATATTAACTAGCATTCATGTGAGCTGAAGTACAATGAGCTCTGCACTGTGGTGTGGTTGGTAGCACTGTTGCCTTGAAGCAAGACGGTCCTGGGTTTGAATCCCAGTTTCCTTTTCTCTCCGTGTACTCCGGCTTCCTATCACAGTCCAAACACATGACTGGTTGGTTAATTCAACACTCTAAAGAGTTCTTATGTGTGAGTGTGTGTGTGTGTGCACGGTTGTTTCTATGCTGTGGACTGGCAACCTGTCCATGGTGTGTGTGCACCCCAACTTGTAAATCCTGGCCAAGTTGGCAACTGTGGGGTTTTGCAAGGACACATGGGTATATAATGGGTAAATACTAATAAGTCCATTAGTATTTAAAACAAAAGCTGCATTTTACACCAATGGGGTAAAATTCAGCTTTTGCATAAAACTGCTCCTTATGCATAAAAATGCATAAAACTGCACCTTTAATTTTACACCAATGGTGTAAAATTCGGGCACATTTCTTACATCAAACTTTTATTTTGGTACATTTTTGGTTTTGATCGAGGTGGAAATTGTTTTTTAACCTTTAAATTCTTACAGGTATGATGTAAATTTGACTTTTCTGAGCTTTACATCATGCTCTTATGTTATTCCCTCAGCAAAAGAGCGTTGCTTTGATTCTTTCATGCATGTTGGAGAAATCCCATGGCAACCATTCAGCTGTGCAAAACGTCTGGGCACCTTCGAGGCTCAGCTCCTCAGAGCTGCAGTTCCCCAGCGACTTCCTCATTCAGCTCCTCCAGACTAGCCGACAGCAATTAGCCAATATCTGGTAGCGATCCACACCTGCTGAGCTCATTGTACGAGCTACTAATCAATGAATCACTGGTAAAAACATTGTTAAAGGGTTAATAGAGGAGCCATGTTGTGAGGACTTCTTGAAGGTGGAGTGTTAGAAATAGCAAGACTTTTTTAAAAAGACAGAGGCCCAATTTCAAGGGTTAAATTACAAAGTCAAATTTCTTTTAGGTCATATTTGATATATACAGCTTTTTTATAGCAACTGAAGGGGTCATAGTTACTTGATTATGCTAAAAAAAATTATACTATGTGTGTGGGAAAACCCATAAAACCGCTCCTTTAATTGGAATAAAGGGGATTTCTCAAACTCTCAGTCTGGTAGTCCAGAATCCTGGATTCTCTCTTGTGCTCTCTTCTTATTAGATCTACAAACAGATTTTCAACAGCATGTAAGTCTTGGCGCAGCCGTAGATCAAGGTTATTTTGTATGTAGTGAACCTTCTGTGTTGATTTGGCCATATGTTAGAGATTCATCTGAGAAAACTCTCCTTCTTCTGCTATGCTCTCTCACAAAAGTTCCCAGCGAATTTGGGAAAGAATGGCATGACACACCATCCCCCAAGAGTGATCTAAAACTGGGCATGATGTGCTTTTTCTTATATTTCCACCAGTTAAATCCCAGTAGGGTTTATTAAACTCCGCAAGTTTACAGTTGTGTCTGTAGGGAATTTTTATTGAGAGCATTTGATACGGCAATGAAATCAGAGAAATATTGCAGCTGCGCCAATGGCAGAGAAACAACTTACTGTTACAGGGAAGCTGTTTATTTGCTGTCGTTGGTGGTCATGGTAACAAGCCTGACCATTCGTGGAAAACTAGCTGTAGACTACATACACATGGGTGATTGACAGCGCTAAGACCCTCCTCCTGGCTCTGACTGGTTGCTTCTGATCGAGCCAGGTATGTCTGCAGATAGCAATAGAAGCACAGGGTGAAGGTGGAGGAGCTTGAACCCACTTAAAGAGCAGGAGCAGGTTTAAGACGTGGTGACAGGTTGCAGATGCAATTGAAACTTTGTTAGTACAGATTCTTCTTGACCCAACTTACTTTTCCGTCCTCTCTCCAGACCTCCTCTCCCGTGACGGCCACTCGTGATTCTGCGGCGGCATTCGTTTGTTCCTCTATTTATCCTCCCCTCTGCTCCATGCTCCCCGGATGAGAGTGAGCTCCAGCTCAAACAAAAAAACACTGAAGTGATGCTAATGCTCTCTCTTTGTGCCTCCCTCCTTCCTCCTTCCAGACGGCCCAATAATCTCTCCTCCTCCTCCGTCCCTCTCCCTGCTCCTAATCCGCTCCACAGCCGTGAAAACTCTCCATGAGTGAGAGGTGACCCGTTCTAATGGGTGGAGGCAGCCACCCACACACACAGCCGTGGAGGGTCCACAACAGAAAACACACGCACATCCACTCGGATCAACTAAACGAAACAACCGAGAGCATGCTTGCATACCGAAATGCTTTTAAATTTAACATTTTTTTTCAGAAAGATTAGAAGCCAAAATGACTCAAAGAGGAGAAATGTTCACCTTATCAAGGCCATCTTCCTTTTTCTCAAAGCCACATGTAAGACTCAAGTCTTGTTTTCAGTGAGAAAATGAGCGTCACTAGTTTGGGTGACATCTTCTATATTTGTGCAGCTTTTTTACTCACTGAATACAGTGGACTATCAGTGAAGGAAACCAGTGTCACTCACATTCAGTCAACTGACAATGAGTGAAACATTGAGCTGAAACTTCACTCACAAGTCTGTGAATTTGAGTCGAGCTGTTCATGAAGGAAAAATATTAAGATAAGTGGCAGAATTGTTTAAATTTTGCCACACTGGAGAGCTTTCCAAGCTTTAACAACTGGAATGGATTTGAATCCAGACTTTGACTTTCTCCCCGTTTAGCCGTGAGGCGGACCTGTATGTGTTCTTTGGACTCCAGTCCTGCTTTATAACCCAAGCGTTCATGAGCTTGAAGTAATGAAATGATGGACAGACATTTCCTGAATGTCTGTCCATTCTGATGTCTGTCAGGTCTTCGCTGCTCAGGTCTTGAAGCAGCGAAGCAGCTGACCTGCTCAGGGATGCCTCCTTCGTTTGGATGGTTTCTTGTTGGGAGCAGTTCATTGGCCAGATCCCCTCAATGTTGACCTGTGGCCTCACAGGCTGCACCGACCGACATGTTTCACTGTCATTATGATGTTCTTCTTTTCAAATCTTGTGTTGATTTTATATGAGATTCAACAATAAGCAAAATGTCCCAAAATTCAGTCCACACACTATTTTACAAAAGTCTTCAGTATTTACATTTTTGGCAAACGTAAGACGGGTTGTTGAGTCGTATTTGGTCAGCAGTGATTTTCACCTTGACACTCTCCTGGTGCCCAGTCTCTTTTCATTGTTATGTTTTGAACACTGACTAACTAAACTAAAGCAAGTGAGGCCTGCAGTGCTTTAGGTGTTTCTTTTTCCAATATTCTTCTCTTGAGTCCCAAAGTCCTATAAATAGTTTTGTGAACATCCCCAGGCTAGTAGATGTAAGTGACTTTGTCATCTTGTTATTTCTCCAGATTGGAGCATGATGTGTTTTGTTTCTGAAATCTCTTCAGCTACTTCTTTTCATCTCTTTCTTGACCCCACGACTCTTTCAGTGAGCAGGATTGGATGTTTCTGAAGACACAGAAGAAATTAAATTTGGTAAATCAGAATTAATTCGTGACTCAACATGAATTGACTATTAAAATTTTGTATTTATTCATATCATCTTTGTTTGATGTTACAGTTTGTTTAATGATCTGAAATATTAATAAAAACAAGAACAAAGAAATATGTAAAAGGAAGAATTTTTCAAAGTACCACAAACCATGAAGATTTGGACATCTCTCGTCTTTAGGGACTTTTAACTCTTTCCACACCGAGAGTTTAGGTGTTGTGTGTTTTGCACTCCAAAACAAGTAATGTGTTGCTTTGCTTTTAACATCAAAGACAGATTACTAAATCTTGGAGGGTAAAAGTCCCTGATAAAGACACTATAAGGCACCTTAACGCATGCTCTGGACCATCCATCCAGAGACACTCCGGCACACACGCTGAACCACAGCCCTGTCGGTGAGCGGCAGCAGCTTTAGCCACACACTCATTTCCTCCTCTGGTCCTCTGTCAGCAGATGGCCTGACGTGTCCCTGGACGAGCCTCTACGTTAGGGTTAGGGTAGAGCAGCAGAGGGGAGGATGGAGAAAAGCTGCAAGAGGCATCCTCATGGGAGGGGTGGGGCGGGTGAGGGGGTGTAGGGTTGCTAAGTGAGGAAGGAGACATATGTCCACAGTCCTGGCCTCTGCTGTTGGGCGGTCTCTACTGGCTGCTTGGTTGCTTGGCTCGCTGTCTTTTTCTCACACACATACGGTCAGTTTAACCCGTTTTTGTCACTTAGAGGGGCATCCGTGGCTGATGGCCGCATGTCAATCATGGAGCCAAAACACAAATCTCAGTCTTATGAAGAGCTGGGACCCAGCATCTTGGACACAAACTGGGAACTCGGTGCTCATTAGGGGACTGTGGCCGCAAACTGTTGTCAACCCTCGCCTGAGGAAAGTAACACACACAGAAACACACTACAATAAGCCTGGCAGAGAGTTAGCCTCTCCATCTGCACCTAAAAGACCAGAGCGCCCCAACAATGAGGTGACCATGTCACTGCCTGAGCCGAAACAGAGGGATGAAGAAGGAAACAGAGGGAGGGAGGAAAGGCGGGTGAGGCGATGGGGGAGGAGGGACACATTAACAAGCTATAATCTCAACTGCCTTATCCATAATGCATTGTGTGGGCCAATTTACATGGTGCTAGTCCCTCTGGGAGAAAAGACATCATCCATCACATTACTTTATTAGCTCCCTCACACTCTCTCACAGATGCACACACACACTTTGTTATCTGTCTCTGCCTCTCCCTCTGTTCGGTGGGCCTGTTTCGTCATGGTAGTTGTTCCAAACTGCTGCTGCCTCTATAAAACAACTCCAGCCCGAGTCGTATTGTGGAGCCGGTGACGGGCCCCTTTCAGCTTATACAGCAAGAGTTTATTTAAACACTGTAGCAGGAGCTGATCTCAGCATCAGTCACCCAACCAGATATATGTCCAGAGCTGCACCGAGTTTGCGGTTTTAATAATCACACAAGACGTCCTAAGCTGGGCCACACCATTGATTGTTTTTCTTATGTTGTTTATTTCTGATTCTCACGATATTTTTGTGATTGTAGATAGCGTTTCTTTACGGATTTTTAGATTTTATGTTCCCTTTTAGCTCAGTGCTGTACATTGGTTGATTTGAACATTTAAAATAGCAGTTTTGGTTGTTTGCTTGGTTTCAAACATGAAAAATTGTGTCTTAAGAAAAGGCTGGTATTCTAAAAGTGTACAGAATAGCTTACTATTCTATAGTAAGCTAGTTTATTATGGAAACTAGCTATGTTTCTATGTTTCTGCCTGTTAATCCCATGTGTTTGCTGCCTTTTTCAATACCCTTTTCTTAGATATAAGAATGCTTGAAGATTAATTCACATAGGAAAAGAAAAACATATATGACTTCCAGAAAAGCAGGAGAAACAATGGCCATCAGGGCTATCCTAAATAAAACCATTAACCTCCAGTTAGCCCAGTGGTTCCCAAAGATTTTCTTCTGGGCCCCCCTATGGATTACAATAAAATCCCCCCCAAAAAAGAAAAAAAAATCAACTGGGCACACACATCGTTCAACCAGACATAAACTTATAAACATATTTTGTTTTCAAACTCCACTGAAGTTTATTTCACACTTCAGGTTGCAACAAAACAAATTACAAACCATCTTTATCGTTAAACTCTTTTGTGTAACTGTATTTTTTTGTTGTTGTTGTTGTTGTTGTTTTTTCATACTTTGGGAACCACTGAGTCAGCCTGATGGTTAGTAATTTAATAGCACATTTTATCCACCCATTTCATCGGGGAAAAAAGTTTGGACCTTGTTAAAATATGCTGCTATTTATTAAATCAGTATTTCAATCAGATTTTATGTCTTTTCTGCAAATCTATTCTTTTACTTTCTTTTTGAGTAGAATGACTTTAACAATTTAAATGCACATTTTAAAATGGTTGGAAATGCAAGTGTCTTTTAGCTGTTAACGATATGAGCTCAGAAATACCAAATGAAATCTGCTGAAAAAAGTGAATATATTAATTCCAAGTATTTATGTTGTGTCGGGATCATAGTTCCCACAGTTTCTATCCGTGGCGATGGTTTCACGTTTCCTGCGCATCATGCTTCAGATCTAAATCAGCACAGATGTAGGAAATTGTGAACTTTGTTTGGTTTTAGTCGGTTTTATTCAAACAGCAATTAAAATCAATGCCAGATGAAATGAGGGAGAGCGCCTTTTTGGAATCATATGATGGGCTATGCTGTAAATATTGAAATAAACCAAATTTATGACGTAGAGGTGTGTGTGTGGGTGTGTGTGTGGGTGTGTGTAATGCTGCAGATCCATCAGATCCCGCAGTCACCCTGTGAATAAAAAGAGTCCTATAATTACAATCACATAGTATGTGGATCTCCGGGCTCTGGGCGCCATACCGCACCATTAGTATCACAAATAAGTAATAATTTGCTAATGACAACATTATGTTGAGTCAGTTTAGGGCCAATTAAAGTGAGTGATATTTACATATGCCTAATGAATCACGGAGCGTGGCAGTTCGGCCGGCCTCTAATGAATATTCATCCAGGCATTTCTCCCCTGCGCGCAGCAGTTTATAAACTGAATTATGGCTGATTTGCCCTTTTAAAAAATGAACATGGGCGCATCTCCCACAAGGAGGCGGCGAACAATAACGTCTGATTGTAAAAAATGTTTTACTGCGAAAGTGCCGGTGAAGGAGACGGCGAGCCGCGGCTGAAGAGGGGAAGCAGCTCAGTCTGGGCCCCGGTCCACCTTTAGGGGACACAACGAGGAATATTTACAGTGGGCATTCAGGGTGGTCCCTCATGAGAAAGACCCGCTCTGGATGTGTAATTGATTTGCTTTGGCTGGTTGTTTAGAGCAACCTTTTAAACGCAGCAGCAGTCGGGGGTTTCCTCCTCCTCCCCTACCTCCTCCTCCGGTGATTTCTCCGGTAATTGCCCCCGCTGCGCGTCGGGGAGCGGGCTGTTGACCTCTCAGGTGCGGGATCAACAGGCGGCATCAGTTTGCATTCACAAGACGGGCTGCACGTTTATCATGCAAATAAGCAGCTCTTTCTATAGCAGGTGTCAGCAGAGAAACTCACTCGCTCGCTCGCTCTGCGGCTGGACCGCCGGTCATTATCAAATCACAAATAGATAGCTGAGGGCCTGCAGATTAATGCAGCTGCGTGTCATAAAACCACACACATCCTCTCAAGAAAACCATCTATACACACGGGAGGCATCGCGACGACTTGGCATGTAATCGGGAACTTTCTTTATTTCTATAATCTAATACAAAAATAATCATTACTCTTTCTATAGATTTAATCCGCATCAAACGGTTATATTTGTTGTTTTGTCCACTATGGCGAATGTTTTATGAAAACCTAAAATACCAAAAATTAAGAAAACAATAACTAATTTAAAAAA
Organism: Brachyrhaphis roseni; assembly: GCA_903066815.1. Classification (NCBI taxonomy): domain Eukaryota; kingdom Metazoa; phylum Chordata; class Actinopteri; order Cyprinodontiformes; family Poeciliidae; genus Brachyrhaphis; species Brachyrhaphis roseni. Next base: position 18,284 of record CAEFZY010014539.1, read on the forward strand.
AATACTGTGTATAAAGATGTTATTTTGTGGGGTGGCTGAAAGTAAGCCAGAAAAGGTCGCTGCTGAACCTGATGGCCATTTAGTCCTTTATCTAAGCATATTGGTGAAAAGTTAGGTGGAAGGAAAAAGTGCGTTTGAGTATCATAATTTGTTATATCAAATTGAAACTTTCTGAGGCTCTATGTTTTGAGTTTTTATTAACTGCAAATCATTAATCATTATGACTAATGATTGAATTATTGAAACAATTACTAGCGATATTTTTAGCTGAATTAGATGCTTCTTTAAAAATGCATCTTGTAATGTGAGCACTATACAATTTCATCAGATCAGTTAAGACTTGATTTATTTTTATGCACACAGTGTCATACTAAAAATATGAGCATATAAAGACTGCTCATTTTATAGTTGCAGAGCAGTTCTGGTCACTTCTTATCATCTCCAATTTCCTTTGTGGATGAGTCGATGTGGTGGGTGATTTTGAAGCCAACCCGCCTCCGCTACACCTTTGACCCTTGATTAGAAAAATATCATTTGAATTTAACTGAATTATTGAAATTAATATCCTTTTTTTTGACAATATTTAAATTTTTGGACATGCAGCTATAAATAAATTACACAGATGTTTCTGAATGGAGACGAAATGTGACATTTCCATACCGGTGATGCAAAAGCAATTATTTCAGACATCCCAGAAATTACATAACTTGCATAACTGTCCACAATATTGCATCAAAATTTATCCACTTTAAAATTTATAATGCAACATTGGTGTTTGAAGTTGGAAAAAAAATGAAATTTGGGCAGCAAATTAATAGTGTTATACAGATCATTTATTTTTTGCTTATGAAATTAAATAGACTCTGATGACGGACTGTTAATACGTTTCCATAGCAACACAACAAATAAATATGCAGGAGCCTTTATCATCGATAGCAACTCGAGTTAAATTTCAGGTTTATATTAACTGTAAACAAGAAAAGAAAAACATTTCCTCTCTCAGTCCTCTGTTCTTCATCGTCGCTGTAATCTACTCAAACATATCTGCTGCCACCTTGTGGCTCAGACTCTGAAGTACATTTGACTCACTGTCAACAAACCTCGAACCTCTGGTGAGAAAGAAGGAAGCAGAGGTCAAGATTAAAACATAAAAGACGAACTGGGAGATGTTTATGTTGCAACAAAATCTCCCGCCTGCCCTCTTTGGTTTGGACTTCTCCTTTTGTTTCTCTGTAAAGGGTGCTAAACCGAGACATTGATCAAGTCCAGAACCATGTCGCTGCCAGCTATTGTCAAGGGGCTCAAATAAACAGGAGGCTGCATCTGTGCAGCACTTTATACTGAAACCTCACAAACACAAATGTTGAAAGATCAGATCAGTGTAAACAGCAGCTGGAAACAAAGGACACATGGTGTTCTGGTGTGCTGCGCTCTGAGTGCTTTTCATTGTTTGCATTGTGAGCATGCTTTAGTGGTCTGTGAAAAGTTTAAGGCTTTGACAACAAAGCGGGAAGAAATAACACAATCATTTTTACAATGTGAACCAATTGTTGGCACCCTTGTGCAAATGTGTAACAGCCTTTAAAACGTTATCTTTGGTTACAGTTGAAAAATCTCACTCAAGAAAAAAATTGATTCTGTCAGGTTATTATTTCTGTTTGAGTTTGATTTAACTTTTATCTAAGTCTGAGTTCATCCTGTGCCAATTCTCTTTGGCTCACCCAGCCTGTTTTCTTTGGGTAGTCAGGCGGCCATGAAAGAAACTTGATCTGGTTTGTAAGTCACAATTATGCAAGATTTTTATTTTTTTTCTTTTACATGTTCTGGTATTTATAAGTTTGTGATATCATGTTCTCTAAAAAGTTTTCCATGTCCTTTGGAAGAGGCCACGACTAAAGCATTACAGATCCTCCACCGTAGTCAACAATGAGCATCAGGTGCCTTTCCACAACTTAATGCTTGGTTTCACACCAAAAGCATGTGGGTTGTTTGTCACTGAAATGCCACACACACAGATCAGGTTAATGTTCCTGTAGCTTTTAGCTACGTTCAAACGTCAATTGTGGTAAGGAGACAGAACAAGATTCCTTATGGGGTTTTTTTTTCTTAGTAAACTGCAAATAAATATTATCTGATGGTTAATATGGAGACTTGGTGAACCAAAGATGCCTCTCTGTAATGGAGTACTCTTATCATAAGATTTACAAAACAAAAATTATAGCTCCTTTTCCAGAGAAACAGAAAGGGTTGGACTGTCAATTAAGACAATCTAATCAACTTTAAAAACAAGAAGAAAAACAATGTTTTGTAAAAAGGGAATTGTTCTCTCACACTTAATAAATGTACCTAAATTTAAGACAGTCATTTTCAAATTTTCTTGGTGTGGAAAGGACTTGTATCTATCAAAGCAGGTAACTTTTTTATATATATATAACAAACTAGGGACTAGAAGGTTTGCTCTTGAACTTGTTTGAATGTAAACTTTAAGAATTGTGATGTATTGAATTATCTTATGCCAGATGCCTGTGAATTAGAGAGACTAAAAACACAGAGCAATACGTAAACCAACAACCTTGTTATATTAAATTTCATTGACCCACGGACAATATTCAAAGTGTAGATCCAACTAGAGGCCTGTGTTATGTTATCGGTGGTTCATAGTATGTCTTTTGTCAGTACACAAAGCTGACATAGATGACCGACGCCTCTGGTAACTTTGCCAGGTGAAGGTCAGGGAAAGGCAGCGTCCCGTGACTGTCTATGTGTGTTAGCACCGTGTACGTTTTGATCTCTGCTCCCCAGTCCAGCACAGAGCTGTGGATGATTCCCAGTCGGGCCTGTTCGTGATGCGCCGCTCCACGCTCCCGGCCCAGGAAGATGTCCTGGATCTGAGGCGAGGACGCTCTCAAAGAGCTTCTCATCGTCTCAGCAGCGAGGTCCATGTTGGTGTCTCTGTCCTTGTTGGACTTGTTTGAGTCAAACACAAAGCTGTTGTCTCTGTCTTGGTTAGCGTTTGTTCTCTTGGCGCAGTTGCCGTCGGTGCAGGGGTGAAATGGCCTCTCTGGCACGTTCACCACCGTCAGCCTCTCCAAGCGCTGCACCGCAAAGTAACCCTCCTGAGAGAACGAGGCCGCCCCCCGGGGCTCCCCGGGGGGTCCGCAGTGGATGAGCGTGAGGTGCCTCACCTCCGAGTTGTTCAGCAGACGCATCACGGTGGCGGGAGACGAGAACCACACAGTCAAATGTTTCCCCTGGAAAGCGGGAGTGGAGTGAGACAGGGGCCTGTGGGCGCTGGACAGCTGGAAGTTCTTGCACCTGCAGTCGGAAATTGAAGACGTGCTGCACGGCTGAGAGTCCTGGCTCCTGGAGTAGTAGATGAAGTTGCCGTGCGTGATGTAAGCCAAACGCAGGTCGGCCATCAGCGCACAGAGCAGCAGGTGGAGGAGAGGAGCAGGAGGGCTGGAGGGAGACATCACGGCAGGAGGTGAGTCTCAGGGAGAGGGCTGACCCATGGGCCGCGATGGCCTGTCTGTACCTGAGCCAAAAAAAGAGAAATGGAATAAAACCTTTGGCTTTAGTTGCTGTTTTAAATAATCTTGTACAATTTCACAGATAAGCAGCTGGAGTTTCCACAGTGATGCATTCAGATCATTTCTTCTGTTCATCAAACAAACCATAAAAACATTTGTTACTCAAAATTCCTGCTGTTCGACGTTTGAATGCCTGTGAAATCTTTGTTGCTATCCGAATTCCTTCCTGTCCTTTGACCCTCAATTGCACCAAACACATGGTCGTCCTCCACCTCAATCAAGCTTGGCTGTTTTTAATAACTGTTGGTCATTTGTAAACAACCTCAAGGTGACGTCTCAGATACAGTTGTTTAGGTTTAATCTTGTGCAAAGTGACTTAAATTTGCATTTTCACGATTTTTGAATATCTCTCTCTAGGCTTTCTGAAGGGTTTTCAAAGTGTTTTTTGAGGTTTTCACTGCTACTTTGTTCCTTGTCCGGTTCCGTCTTTGTTTTTCTAAAGGCCTAAAAACAACCTACAGCAGACGAACAGAATCCAAAAGGTATGCCTTTAAGAAATTTAAGTTAAAAAAAAAGCATAAAAATGTGGTGCAGGCAGACCTCAACAGTACGTGTCAAACCGGTGTCTGAAGTTTCCCCATACCTGCTGCTTTTCAAAACAGCAGCAGCAGCGAACAAATTCTGCGTAGTAACCCTGTTGTTGGGAAAGTAAATACTTCAACTTTAACTGTTATTGGCCTTGCTCTCCCTGTCCAAAACGATTTCTTGTTTATGTTTATAAATCCTAAGTCATCTCCACATCAGTCTAATGATCCACGAACCAACCTTGTCTCTGTACAAGTCAGCTGTGGCTATTCAAGGATTTCAAGGCTTTAATCCTGCATTGAAATGTTTTATGAAAGAAGCTTTCATCTACTTCAAGGTGGAACAAAAAACCTGCTTTGGCCTCAAAATAATTCCAACGTTGACCTTAGTGCAGTATTTAGCTGCTGATTGGTGGCCAGATGAAAACTCCAATTTGCAAACTTTAATGCTTTTGAATTGTGCATTTTTCCATATTTTGTATTTTAATTGTACAGTGTTTCCATTACAAATGTGCACAAAGCTTTGACAATATTCCACTTATGTTGGAAAAACACAATTTTGCATCGTGTTTCCATCAAATAAGAAACGCAGCTAAAATCATGTGAATAAGCTTGTTCACGCAATAAATTATTGGATAAACATTCTGCGCCATCATCCTGAAACTTACTCCTGTTGTTTTCTTCTTCTTTGTGGTTTGCACCAGTCATGATCATGTTACTTGTATGATGCAAAAAAAAAAAAAGTTTCCATTACAGTTTTGCAAAATACATGAGTTTTGATAAGGCCAAAAACATTTTATTGAAAAGCTTGAGGTTTTTTTTTTTTTTTCCATTTACTTTTGAAATGTCAAATTGCACAATTGTGCAGACAATGGAAACACGGCTACTGAGAAGATTCTCAGCTTATGCTATATATTCTGACTTTTTAAAGAACAAATTCTCAGTAGTTGAACTTTATTTCATGTATTTTGCAGCAGCCGTCTGTGAAAAGTGGTCATACTGATCACTCTGATTGCTGGGCCAGCAGATTAAAGTGTGAAAAAGTGACTGAATTAAATATTTTGAATGAAAAAGTTGTGGCTTGTCTGAAAGGTGTGACGCTGCACTGTGATCCCTGACCAGCAGAGAACCGTTCATGAACGGGTTGGGAGGGGACACTAAGCCCCTCACTGAAGTACTAATGAGGGTAAATTAGCCTAAGTCATCTATTAACATTAGAGTGATGATCCTAAAGAGGAATATACCAAAACATAGAACAGAAAACCACTGGAGGAATTTAAAGTACGCACATTTTTCTCGAGCCACCCACAGATATAAATGCAAACGACCACTTAGTGTCAGGCTGTATTCTGTAAAAATGAGAGGTTGTGTGACTGGACATGATTTAGACAGGAATTATGGTTGTCAGCCTGGTTGGTTTGAGAATCAGATTGTTTTTTTTGCTCTCTGCAGTGGCCTTTTCTTGGCAAAGCATCCCAAACACATTTATTCACATTTATTCTGGATTTATGGAGCTGTTTTACAGCCGAAACCTTTAGCTTTCCTGGAGACGCTGAACCGAAGTCCTGCTGTGGCGCCGGCAGGATAATTATGTCACCATTAGTCTGGGCAGCCGGGTCTCTCTGATGGCTGTTCGTCGGGATGTGTGGTTTTGTCAGAGGTTTCTATAAATTCTTTCTTTCTTATTAATTTCTCAACTTCCAAGTGGTTTTTTGCCAAACTACAGATCAGACTTATTCTAGGTTTTCTATTTACGATGGCTTGATTTTCCCACTCTTAAACAAAGCCTGGATTTGAGCAACTATTCCAAGTTGCTGTGTCTATTAGAGGTGCTAATTCCATTAGCGCTATTAAGCCTTTGGATCATTCTGCTCTCACTTGTTTCGCATTACGGTGAATATTTCAAAACAGGCTTTTTATTTGTGTCCTAATTTGCTATATAATGCTAAATTAAAACATGTGGCAGTTAACTAATTGTGAATATCTGAGTCGCTGAGAGCAGAAACGTCTCTCTGAATTGGCAGTCCCATATTTCTCTGGTTCCTGAATTATTCCTGACATCTCTTGGTTTGGGTCTCCCTTCACAGTTAGGTTTTTTTTTTTTTAAATAACCATCCTGTGGCTGCAAAAAAAGACAAACATAAAAGGCATTGAATTTATATGCGTTCCTGTATAGATGTACAGCAGTAATGTAGTTTCTCCTGCAAACACTCAAACATTTTAGTTTTAGAGATTTGGTTGTTTTATCTGACGATCATTTAACTAAATGCATCTGGTTAGCCAAGAATATTTGAATATTTGTTTCAGGTTGCTTCTTTTTATGCATTACAGATGATATATGCACAAAAGTCTGCATTTCACTTCAGTTCTTTTTCACAAAAACTGATTTTAGTGTTTTTAGAGAGGTTTTTCCTCCTATAAATCTGATCAATCTGTTGCAGAATAAGTTGTTTCTCCAATCGGGTCGTTTTAATCATTATTAAACATCATAAATATTTGTCCCTCAGCAGAGACATCATTGAGCGAACTTGATTTTTAGTTAACATCCATCAAACCGTTTGACTGAAATGAAAATGGCCTTACATAAAATAGTAACAAAAAAAAAACTAACTTTCTGTCTGTCCTGCTGTCTTGAAAATACCTGAGGTTAAACAATCTTTGCAGAGAAATGCGAAGTATCTTAAAACTCTCACCACAATCTGCCGCATTCCTGGAGTAACTCAATGTAATTTTATCTTTTGGCTCCGCAGCTTTAATTTAAAACAACTTTTCTCGAAACCCAACACGGAAACGATGTGACCTCCACTCGTTCCTTCACACAGACACACCTTTAATTCACTTTGTCTTTGCTGAGACTTGCAGTCTTGACTTTTCTGAAGGAGGAAACCGTGCTTGTGTGTGTGACTGAACTTATTTATATCTAAACAAAGAGGTCAGCGTATGTTCGTAACCCTGTCCAGGGCATTTATCACAGGTAGAAGTTTTACTCCTTGACATCGGAGTTCAACACTCGGAGGTCGTTCTCGTGAGTTTTCTACATCCATCGAGTGTTTTCATGGCACAGAACGAAGGAAGAGGATGTTGTTGCATGGACAGCTGGTTTGGATCAGGATTTGTTTCAATTAGAAACACACAAAAGGTCTGCGACGGGTGTGTTCCTCCCGGACTGCAGCAACATGGGATGTATTGTTTGGCCTGGCGAGCCCTCATTGAATTTCACATACAAAAACACGCACAGTCGGAAAATTATATGTGTGTGGATTGCTCTGAGATTCCAGGGAAAACACTGTCTTGAAATCTTGGCTGTTTTAAAGGTCTCGTCTGGTTTGGCAGTGATATCAGAGCAGGAACATGACTCTGGGTCTTATTTTGAACACCGGACAGAGCTGACCGCCGCATTCCTCCTCTGCCCCGGGGTTAGAATAAGAAAAGGAGGAGGAGAATTAGCATTTATGGCATTTTCTGCATTTAATACTGGCACACAATTAACATTTCCTAGAGGTAGTTACTGCATGCACTGGCTAAAGCACAGAGAAATATCCTGAAAGGAAAGATCTGATTCCTGAGGCTCGGTCGGGCCATTAGTGAATTTGACAGCAGAGAAAATGATTAAAGAGTAAAATCGGGTTCCTGAGCGTTTTTAACATAAATTTTCCAAGACTCAATGGAAGTTCATTAAAAAATAAAAAAATACCAAAGTTTACTGTGAAATTTTGGCTTCTCTACAGTAGGTTTAAATAAGAGGAGGAAGAAATGGAGGCCGATGAGTTTAGTAATTTCATCATTTTGAACTTCACAATTAAACACCACATTACTTTGTAAGTATAGATTTTAATTTAAAAAAGTGCACAGTTAGTGAAAACTTTCTCAGGTGAAAAATTCTGTCAATTCAAAGTTTTCTGTGGTTCAAAAATTATTCAAGTTTAACCTCAATCGTGATTACACCATGTCATTAATTGTCAACCAAGGATAACACCAACAATGTAAACAGTTCCTAAAACCAATAACCCTAATAAACTTCTAAGAAATATCTAAACCCACTCAGTTTAACAGTTAACTTGTTAATGATTTTATCCAATATTTAGATATAATATTTAAAGTACCTCTCACTTTACGAATCAAATAAAAAACCTTGTGTAAATTATACGCTTAAAATGCGTAAAGAAATAAGCTTTTGTAATTTCAATGGTTTCTGTTTGAATATTCTCAATTTTAGATCATGTCATTTTTCAAAATTAATACATCAGATCTTTTCTTCTTTCTAAACTGTGAAATGAAACTGAACATTATGAACCTGACCTGACTAATTTATATGACGAAGTGGCTTCGCTGACTGATTTATTTCCCCTCAAGTATTTGGCGATTACTCACTGAAATGCAAATCCGAGTATCGACTATTGCTGAATTCTACAAATCTGATGTTCAGACGATAAATACAATGAGATCAGGAAAAATAAAATGTATATGTTTATTTTTTAGAATCAGAAAACAGATTCATTAACTCTTAAACGTGAACACGGCTCTCTCACACTGGCACCTATTTGTTTGGTCAGAACCAAAATTCGAATAAGCTGAGACACTTGTAAACTATCCTCTGGCCTGTTTATGCAAAATTCTCTGGTTTGAAAGTTCTCTTACACATAACAATGTTATATTGAATTTCATTCATTTGAAATAAACTTTATCTTTCGTTGTAGGACTTTCCTGGCATTTGCTGATGTTCATAGTTGAGTTAAAACCATTATTGGTGGAGAGACTATCATTGTGCAAAGGTATCAGTCAGGAGAAGGGTATAGAAAGGTCTGAATATGACCGATGAATTTTTAAAAATTTGGTTCTGGCTTTTAGCTTTGCCATGCATGTGTACTGCAAACTGTATGAACTCTGCCTTAAAACTTTTAAGAAGTGGCGTCAGAACTTCATTTAGCTTCGCCTGACATTCAGCTTTTGCTAAAGCCTTCTGTTTGGGAATGTTATGGTTTCTCATAAAACTAAATAAAGTAACGCTGGAAAGAAAAAAAGGTGGCTCAAACCAAACGAAACTTTTCGGCAGTGTTTTCCAATAGCGACACATTAAGCTTTTACTGCTCACCTGAAACAGGCTAAATGCAAACAACGTTTAGTAAAGAGAATCGTGTGAATCTCTTGGTTTTGTGTTTTCCTTTCTGTGTTTTTTGTCGACTTCCATCAGTTTCCCTGCTCTGTCCTTCTTAAACCTGGTTGCGTTATCCTCCTTCCCAGCTTCATCAGATCGCTAGCCAGGGATCGACTATGATCCTCTATGCCAGCTTCCCTTCGTGCCAAGTGCTCGGGTATTTCCAGTTTGTTCGCATTTCCGTTTCTCTCAAATCTGTTCCTCAATTTTTGTAAATCTTTTCTTAAAAAAAACCCCACACAAATGTGATCACTTGCAATTTTCATCTCTGCGCTTGTGTCCATCTCAACCACAGCATTTTATAACAAAAGAGGGATGTGGAGAAGAGATGTCCTCACACGTCTGATAGATTTGGAGAAGTTTTGCAAGGGAGATTGGGCAAATATTATCAAATGTAGACGTGGGATGCTGACAGACTCCTGACAAAGCAGACTGGATGCTGTGTGTTAGTTTATGGCGGTAAAATGAGGTTATTGATCATTTTATCCCACCTCACCTAATAACCTAGCTTATTAACAAGTATACCTAAACAGAATATATGTGACTTTAAAGGTATTTCAGCAAAATTGTGTACACTTTGAAGAACCCGTATAGTTGAGGCAAGGAAATCACTGTGCAACATTGACCTAAAAACAATCTTTTCCTGGAAACCCTGGCAAGACCTGCACTCACTGCTGAACAGACTAACTGTAATGGTGGGTTGAAGGCCATTGGAGTCTCTCAGAAAATTAGCTCTCTGAGAAACCTCTTAAGTTTTGCTCAGAATGAATCTTTTATCAGACGTGTCATCAGATGAAGTGGACAGACTTGCAAACATGAGCCTTCAACGTGTTATCAACTGGAGCTTAGTAAGTAACACAACGCAGCACGGTTTCAAACGTGACACGTCAAAGTCGTGGGAACAGAACAAGAGACGGACGTGCGTAACTCTCAAGTCACAACAGGAACCAAACAAAACCCAAAAAAAAGTGCTGATCCGTCCCAAAAGCAGAACCACCTCAGGTCAGACCAAATGAAAACATATAATGTTTTTTTTTTTTTTTTAACTACTGTTTTTCCTCAAAACTAGCAAGCTTTAGTATGACAGTTGCAATTCTTTCTTTGTTTTGTTAATAAAAATTCCAAGGTTTCCCAAAGAAAACTTGTAAAGCCCGGTGGTCGGGCGCCAGGACAGTCATTCATCCAGCGGCCCGCTGTGTTTTAAAGTTACAAAATGTTTGAAGTTGACAGGAAATTTGAAAATATCATTTGATAATTATGTGTTATTGAAAGATTGGAAGATTAATGCCTGAATACCAACTATAAAGCCTTAAAAAATGCAAACATTTTAAAAAGACTTTAAAAAATAAGCAATGTTTAGCCTGGTGGCCCGCCAGGCTTCTAATACACTGAGGGAAACCCTGAAATCTCTTGTTTTCTTGAAGAACATTGATATTCTTATCTTATCTTTAACTATTATCCCCCTAATCCGGGTCTTGCTATGTTAATCTGTGCCTCAAAAGAACCAACATTGTTTTTTTTTAATCACTATCGTGCTGAATGACAAAAAGGATACCTTTGAGCACTTTTCATTCAATAAAAAGACGAATGAAAATGAACTTTTACATAAATGTTGCTCATTGGAAGTAAAATACAAAGACATGACAGAAGGATTAAGAGTTTTAACAAAAAATGCACAAATCAGAGAGCTTGGGAAAGATTTCCAGTGATTTTGTAAAACTCAAACCTCAACAGTTAAGATAGTTTTGTGGAAAATTGACCTTTTACCTTTCATTCAGTAAGTCTCTGTTTGAGTCCTCTTCCAGCAGTAACAACTTCCACACCTAAGAGTGTTGCTCTCAGAGCTACCTGCTAGCTAGAACATATGCTGCATTCACTGACCAGAATAAAAAAACTCATATCTTTGTTGTTTCTGATTGGCTGACCAACAACTGGGACCAGTCAAGGCTCGCAGAGATAATCTAGAAAGATCTGAACTTCAGATCTGAACAGATCTGAACAGATTCAGATCTGTTCCTGCTCTTAACACACTTAAGAGCAGGAAACTCTGGATGACCATGGAATTAAAAAGTAAAGAAAATTTTAATCTAGGAAGCGTTATAGTAAAACCAATTTACACTTTTCTACAAAACTCCTCAATTTTTCACATTTTTATTAGGAAAGATCTTGACATTTTAGTCCACAGATCGCGCTTGCTAATGTTGAGGAACGTCGTCAAACCACTTGATGTTCAAGAAAAGGTTAGCTAGAAAAAGAAGATGTTTCAACATCAAGTACTAATTGTTCTCCTCCCACTTGATAGAAATATGGATTTCTCCAGACTGACTGCTGCTTTCCAAGAGCTTCCAGACGAAATCATTTCACATAGAAGTGAATGAATACCGTTTCCAATATCTGCTATTGCAATTATTTCTGGGGGATGTTAGGAAATAGTCGCTGTGTTAGTCAGGGAAACTGCTGTCCTAACACTCCCAATGTATCCTTCAGTTGAATTTACATGCAACCAGAGAGTGAGAAATCCTCTGTGAGTCCAGCATTTTAGCTGTTTTCTATGTGAACTTAAAGTCTGCATTGCATAACACAACAAGAGGAATGCTGAGTGCTGTAACATGAGAGTACACAGCAGGCTGGGCTTTAAATCTTCTCACAAAGTTTCAGCTTGACATAAATACATCTTTACGTCAAAACAACAGCAATGGCATGGATGTAAATTCAAGATTATCCAGACAACGAAGTCCCCCCCCCCAAATCCAGGGTTTCCTGCTTACCTCAAATTCCTGGAGTGGAGCAGATAAGTGAATGCGTCAGTTGGACGCTGGAGTGGGGAGAAAAGCTTTCACATCCAGCTGACGTCAGGATGTGGGATGTATCCCTCAGAGGAAGCTGGAATCAGCTCCTGAAGTTCAGGTTCTTCACAGCTGAATGCAAACATATCCCACATTCATTTAATATTTAGTATAAAACTGCAACTGGGAGATTATTAGATGAGTCAGGCACATTTTTGCCAGGCTTACGAGAAAAAAACTGTTTTTTCTTTTGTTCTTTTTTTACGTATATTCTGAAGCTTTCAGTGTCAAAATTGGGCTTTCCCTGCTGTGTTAAAGATAAACAGGTTTTCTGAAACCGTTTTGTTTACAGACATTTACATAAAAATGGTTCCCGGTAGTTTGGGGGAAATTGCTCCTTGGTCCATTATCTCCTGGAAGAACGGGTGATTTCCCGTTAAGAAAAATGAACTAGTTCTGTTGTTGGTGCGTTCAAGTGCTTTCGGATTAATCAGTATTCAAATTGAACCTTTAAATGTGGGTCACTCTGAGGTGAAACGAGTCATTCTGCCACCTCATTATCACAATGTTCTGTCTTGTAGTCATTTCTGTCTTTGTCTACTGTATTTTTAATTAAGCTTTTCTTTAGCATCTCATGTTGTTTTGATTTCCCCCCCCCCCTCAAACCTTCTATGAGATAAATACTTTAAAAATTTGGTTAGTGGCCATTAGCTAGTGATACAAAGCAATCTTTGACTTTACATTTGTTTAAATTTGACTTTTTGTTTAGTTTTAAAGAAAACAATCGATATAATAAATGCAGAAATAAAATATGTCAGTAAAAATTAAATCTGATCTTAGTTCAGCTAAGCATGCAGTTTTATAATACACTTTCTTCACACAGTACTTGAAGGAGGCGCATTACCATTTATTAAGAATACTCTAATAGCTAAAAGACTGAATTAAAAAGTGGTTTTATAATGTCATTTTGGAAAAGTTATAGAGGTGTTTAAAAAAGGAAAGTTTAAAAAAGTGCTACAAATGCCCATTAAAATCTTATGGGCTTTGTCTTTAAAACTAGAGCCACAGAAAAGCAAACACTGCTTAAAACATTATCACTGAATCAGATAATAACTGTAATTGATAATATTCTGAAATGTAGATAACCAATAATAATAAGAAGAAAAAGAACTTATGAATTATATTTTATATTTGTACGCTATGAACCTAAAAAAATGTCAAAATTTCTTGATTTTTCTTTCTTGTTTAATGACAAACTCGCCTTTGCCCCTACCAGAACGCGTTTCCGACATTTACAAGCTTCCCTAAACGCAACATGTGGTCATCGCTTATTAGCTCCACGGCTAGCTCCTCCCAGATTGGAAGAGAGTAAAGCTGTAAAACGGGTCCAGTCCAGCCAGACCAGAACGGTTCTATCTTCCCTGTAATTCTCAGATGTCAAGGGGCTTCGTCTCCTTCTGGTGTGTCGTAAAAGGCTGAGGACGAGCCGGGCTCGGACAGAACAAGGATGGCTTTCGCCAAATCCCTGCGGGTTTTGCTCGTTTTCCCCCTTGTCTCAGCAGCGCTGGGTGAGTAGCTCCCTAGCAGACGCCTCACTCCGTGTTTACATCTGCATTTAGCAGTCATTTTAACAGCAATGTAACATTAAACGGGAACGTGGAGTTCTAAATAAACGAGGAAAAATAATTAGACTCGAAGTGTCGCTGTGAAGAGGTCATAAGGAGGGATTGAGTCGCAGGAAGACCTTGAATCCCGGATTAGCTGACAGTTAGCACGCGCCATGACGAGGAGCTGGAATTTCCTGGGATTTTTGAAGTGAGCATTGATCCGCTCGGATCAATACGGGTTTATTTTGAAGCTGACTTCGCCGTAGGATTTAATTTGCAATTTCGCCCACCAGCATGAAATGTAAAATAAAAATCAAATAATAATAATAATAACGGGAATTAATTTGTTAATGATGTAATAAAGTCATGTAAATATTTGCTTTCGAAAATACACCAACTTCCTAAATGACCTTTGGTGAGAGTAGAAAAATGATCAGGTTTTACTTCATTTCCTCTTTCTAGTTTTCGGTATTACCCAACATTTTATCGCTCATTCCGGTATTATCTTACAGTTTCTACAGAATGTGATGCAACAAAGCCAAATAATAATAATTAAACGAAGATCGACAGCATGCATTTATTTAAGCACAGGAACTTTTTCTCCTGGATGTCTTGCTGTGAGCTTCTCGTTTAAAGTCGGCAGTAAATAGTTACCTGATCGGACATTTTAAACGCTCTGGCCTTCCTGCAGCAATGCGGCCCTTCAACTTACCCAAACTAAGTACATAAGATTTATTTTTGTTTGTTTGTTTGTTTGTTTTACTCATGTGGTTGTGACACTTATGTCAACAAAGCAGGATGAAAACTTTTTAGAGCTTTTGGCCCTTAAAGCCTGATGCATGCATTTCAGTTTTTATTGTCTGAACCTTTTATTCAGTTAATTCATCAACCTACCAGTTGTTCAGCGATCAGTCAGTACATTTCTGTTGCATCCCTTGCTTCTGTCTATCCTTCAGTTTTACCACTTTATATTAACCCATCTGTTTGTCCTCCATAATCTTTCCATTCATTCACCTCTTCTGTTGTTTTTCTCAATTTTTTGCAGGATTTACGTCTTCTAGAACTGTCCGCCGTTATTATTTATCCTTTTAAATTAAGATAGATTGAGAAACAGAGGACACAGAAACCTTATTTCATGCGCGCTTCACACCAAACCATTTACATGTAATTCCTACCAGAATTAAATAAACACTTAATCTGACCGGGTAAAATCCACTTCAATGGAACATGTAGCAAAAGTAATTCCCAAAACATAAAGACTGATTTTACAGTGAAGCTATACAAAAAAAGAAAGTGCACCCCTTTTTAAAGTCTAATTTGATCTACAGTGTCATGGTAGAATCGGTGGTTTATGGTTTTCCACTTTATATCACCTGCAAAAAAAATAAACCAGGTCATTTGGAGGCTAAAATGTCTGAGATCATTCACAGAGAAAAGAACACTGCAGAGTTTAATACAGCAAAGACACAATTATTTAATCAGAAAAACACAACATCGCTGTTGCAGTAATTACTAAAAGCACAACAAGCTTTTAGTAATTACTTAAGGTCCGCCGTATCACACAGTTTATTTGCTGCCAAGTTGTGCAATCAATACTGATCTACTGTGACGTTGCAATAAAGTTTCTAAAGGGTTCATCACTTTTTGTAGCCAGCTGACCTTTACAGACGGTTTCAAATAAATATGATTTGATCCAAAAGTCTGATCAATCACTGATTTGTTTGTGGGAAGCAAGACAAACATATTTCTGTTTGTAAAGGTTTGATGTAGATCAGCTCTGGGTAAATCGGAACCAGTATGGGTTCTAGATGTGTTCTACAACTCTACCTGGTTTTCTCAAAACCAAAGTCAAAATTATTCAACCAAGAGGTTTGTTTCTGACGGAAAACAAGATGGGTATGTCTCAAAAGATATAAATGACACAAAGGCCATTTTGAATGGCATTCTCAATTTTTACTTTTATTGAAAATCACTTGTCTGTTGAAAAAAAACACAAAAAAACCCAGCAAAACTATACACTAGTCAGTGGAGGGGGAAAAAAAACATTTCTGGTATTACAACAATCAGTTCCAGCTTTTTGCAGGTTTCCACTGGTTATTTTGATGAGCTGGCTGCTCCACAACGGTAATATTGCATACAAGCAGAAGCACCATGTTGGTCAATTTAAAAGATGTCTTTAAATCTGTAGGGCAGGGTTCCTCAAAACAAGCGATTCAGCAACTTTTTAGACGCTGAATCACCTCTTTAGCATGCAGTCAAGTTCTCCAAAGGCCTCATTATTTGACTTGAAGCAGAGACGCATCTAAACGTTGCTGTGATTGTGCTGCATGTAGTTTGTAAAGCCGCATTATTGATCTTGAATAATAAAAAAAAACACCTGAAGGACTCTCAGCTGGAGTATTTCATTTAACAGCAGCAGAGTCGCATTAGTGACGACGTAAAGACAATTGCCTGTAATTTTCTGACCGAGTTGACCCTCGGCTTACGTCTGAAGCTATTTCTGGTCAAACGTCCAAGTGGTCCTGCTCAAAGTAAACGTAGCGTCCTCCATCGTTTACCAGAACAATGATGACTCGATCAACCATCTGCTGAACATCCTCACGAGGTCGGCAGTGAATCACATTCCCTGCAGAATGATCACACTCTGCATGCAGTTGTTCTAAATATACCACAGGTTTTTTTTTATATACATGTATATTATTATTTCCTTTACTCATGAGTTTCATGTTAGCTTCAGCTTTTATAAGATGGAGAAGCCTGAGCAGGAGGACGAGGAAATGAGACTCTGAATTGAATGACTTGTTGGTCTGCTGTAGGTGGAAGTGATTCTTCTTCTGTAAACAAGCAGTCTAAGTTTTACTCACGACGGTGTTCAGAGAACTGCCTTACTACGCTCTGGTAATAAAATGGCGAGGGGAACAATTTGATTTCCAATATCTGCCTCTTTGAACACATTACCTGAACAGAGAGCTAAAGGTTTTATTTTTCTAATTAAGTTTAATTACTTATTTTAACCTCTTTTGCAAGAGCGCCCTGGGAAATACAGGCGGCAACGCAAAACATGACGGCTGTGAAACACTGAACATGCAACAGTCAGATGAAACATGAAAGGTGATGCAATGATGGATTCTTCACTTGTGTGGGAAAGCTGATTTTTATTTTTTATTTTCGTGGTGACCTTAACCTATTTTTTTGGAATAGGTTAAGGTCACCACTTAACCTATTCTTTAAAGTGAAAATGCAGTTCAGTCGTCCTGCATCCAGTTTCCTCTCTACTTGGATACACATTTTAATTAACCCAAGAAAATGTCAACAAATTAGAGGAACTTAGATGTAAACAGTAATATTTTAGAGCACGTTATATTAGGAAAATACCTCAAAAATGATAATCAAAAATGTGTTGACAACTTTTTAGCTTTCCAGATCAGACTTTTTTCTTTGAGAGATTTTCTTTATGCTGCCTGCATTACTAAATGCACATTCCAAGGGTACACAAGTACCAGGGATGGAAAGAAATGCTTTGGCAAGACCAGGCAGGATGGGAAACTCAGTCTGATTTTTTTATTTTTTTTTTCTCCACACCCTACCTGCATCAAAGAAGCATTGTCTTTATACTTGGCATTACTTGGCGCTTGTAACATCCGTTACAAGCGCGGGTTTTTTATTAGGCATTTTAGGCTTACCTTTGTTAAAATGATTCCACGGTTCATTCCTGTTCGCTGTTCAAAACCCGTGTCTGAACGCAGTTCTTCATTTGCCAGCTGTCAATATGACGATGGGTCAAACTTGGATTGGTTTCATGTTGTAAGTGACATTTACGTTCATAGTGCTGACGACTGGTGTCAAAACTTGTGAATTTCAAAATTGACTCAATTTGGAGATGACTATGTGGATTGTTTACATTTTTCCTGGACATAATTAGATCATTAATCATTTAAATAATGTGTTTGTTGGATTGTTATAGCCCTAGTGGACTGGAGTCTCTTAATGCGACTTCAGAGAGATATGTAAATCGCCAAATAAGATTGTTGTGAAAACTTTGAACCACCTTTTCAACTACTATTTTATGACATATCAGCGTTGTATGGATTTGTCACTTTACTCTGTTGTGGGATTTTTGTTTTGACCGGTTTTTTTTTTGGTTTTTTTTTATACCCGATTATGACGACCATTACAAAATGTCCCATCAGTCTCAAAGAATATGACTTCCAGTTTTCTTCTTCACCATCACTCACTTTGTAGACACCCCACAGTTGCATCAGGTTGGCTGCTGGTAGTTCAGCTTGCAGGTTAAAGTATTTAGTGTCATTTTATCTTGAGTTTTTGTAGTTTAATCTTCTCTCCTTTAAGACTCAACAAAGGTAATAACAGAGTAGGTGCACTTTTAGTTTCGCATGTCCGGACATGGTTTATTTGCAGGTAAAGCAGCAAATTAAGATTATTTAGGATGGATTTGACTGGCAGTGTGAAGAGTCATGGTTGGTTGAATCCGAGTCAGGCAGGAAGCGTGTCGGTATCAGGTGTAAACTTGGTCTTTGTTTCTGATTTTGAAGTCTACACATAACCACCTGTGGGTGTTTCTGTGGACCCGGCTCTGCGGTGAAATGCTTTGGATTTGAGTCTGTGGCTTTGGTGAACCTTCTGTGTCTATTACACGATTAATGGGGTTGATGCTATTCATCTTGAACAGCATGAGATGTTTGAACCTGTTGAAAGTGAGTCATACGCTAATCTGCTAATACCACGCTTGAAAATGAATGCGTCACTATGCAGAGATGAAACCTTTGCTCCCAGTGAAGGGAAATGTCTTAAATTACCCGTCATTGATGGCCTGTGGAGTTTTCCCCTCACGGCTTTGTCCTGTATACCTCTGGGACGGCTTTGACGAATCACGAATCACAACAAAAGCACAGAATGACAAACTGACCTGCTTGTGGTTTGACGGTTGGCAAGAAGTGAAATTCAGGTTTGAACACTGTAAGTGATGTGAAAGCAGAAAGTAAAACTGAAAATGGAGCAACTTAAATAATAATTTGGTTATTAACATGTACATCCTCATAATGCAAAAGTCTTTCATTTTAGTTTTAGTTCAGTGAAACTGAACTAAAATATTAGTTGAAATGACAGAACTAATGAAGAAAACTAAGAATTTCTTACTCGGGCATAAAAGTTAAATTAAAAGTCTTTCTGGTGTTTTTTTCCTTTTCTTTTCCAAGTTAATATGCTGCTTGTAGTGTTTCTTAAAGAAACGGTTTTTGTTCTTCAAGCAGAAATGCACCAATTAATCGGCCAAATGTTTGAATTATCCAGATATGGTTATAAAATGTCATGTTATAAAATATGCCACCAGGCTTTACAATACCCAAGTCTGTGCTAATTGATTAAAAAGATTTCTGCGCTCATTTATAGGTTATTTATTGATTTATATATTGCATGTGATTGCTTATTTTTTTATTTGTATATATCTAGTCATTTTGAACTTACCACTCTTAGGTGTGTGTGTCTGTGTGTGTGTGTGTGTGTGTGTGTATATATATTTTTTTTTTTCGTAAAGTAAGATGCCAGAAAATTAGAAATCTGTAAGTTCAAATGCTACAAGTTGTCTTTTGGGGATCGTTTGCGTTTCCGTTTGTCATATTTGTCGTCTACTGTACATGCATAAAAGGATGAGAACCAAAGAGAAAAGTTCAAAGCGTTACAGCTTTGTGTTGCAATCACTTTGGCCTTATCAGATCTTAACGGGATGCAGCAGGTTTGCAGACTTCCTGGTTGAACAAAGGCCCGGCTTAAAGAGTGTGACGGCATCACGCTCAGAAGAAAGCCAAAGGTTATGAGAGTCACAATAGTTGGTATGAAGATGCATTCAGGCAGAGATCCAGGTGTGTTCTGCATGTCTGTGTTAAAGTGAAGGATAATGTGGAAGCTGACCCATTACTAGTTACCCTGTTTTCTATCAAGTAGGGTGATGATTAAAGGACTGACATGATTATGTGTGAATTTAAATCTGTCCAACTGGAAAATAAAAGTATTAAATTCCTAAAACAGACAGAAACCCAGAACAATTCATTTCAAACCAAACGTTTGGTTTGAAGTGAATTGTTCTGGGTTTCTGACAGACGTTTTATCTTTCATGTTCATCAATGTTTGTCATTTGTAGGTTCATTGCAGAGCTGGCGTCTGAAAGCATACTCATTTTTGTTCTTCCACACAGATCCAACCTCTTTCTTTTAAAAGCCTCATTTCATCATGATGACGAACCCGAACCACATAAAAAATCCAACGTTTTGTTTTGTTTGTGGCGCGTTATCAGAAGGCATTCCCACACTGAGTCTTGGAGGCTTTCTTTCCTCTTTTCTGATGTTTGTTCACAGTGATGTGATCAGATTTTCTTATAATATTTGGGTCGCAACTGGCGCAGAAATTCTGGAGGAAATTTCATGTGATCTAGTATCGAGCAGAGGAAGGAAGGAAGTGAGTTGGGGAGCTCTGCTGGAAGAGTTATCGCCCCAAGTGTCTGCTGGGTAACGGCTCATGGAATGAGCGTGAAGCAGAGCGATGAGTTTGTGTTTCAAATGCTTGTTTTATGTGACTTTTTTGTACATTACACCATTGATTGTGCATGTCCAGATGCTGTGCAGGACTATCAGGCAGCTTACAAACTTTCCTGATAAGGATGGAGGACATTTTTTTTGTCATTTTGTTGCAAAGTACTGCTGAGAACGCTCATCTTGCACACCTCACTTTTTTTTTTTTCTTTTTTTTTTTAAGGAACTGATGCCATCTGCTTTCTCTTCCTGCTTCTTAGATGTTTTTTTTTTCTTTCTCTTTTTTTTTGTTTGTTTGTTTGGGGTTGAAGCATTGGTTCTCCACTGGTTTAGATCGAGTCCTGCCTCAGGAAAATACAAGATACCGTTGAATAAGAAAAAATAGATTTAGTCAGTAGTGTTCCTTTGAATTTTATATACTTCAGTTATTTTCTCAGGACGTATGAAGAAGTAAATAAACTATTTTTATCCCTTAGTATAAAGAAACATGAGGTTTATGTTACAGCTGGATGGATGTTTTTAGTCCAAATAATCTGCTTCGCCAGCCTATTAAAAAAAACAGAAAATGTTTAGAGAACC
This sequence comes from Brachyrhaphis roseni, assembly GCA_903066815.1. Lineage (NCBI taxonomy): Eukaryota > Metazoa > Chordata > Actinopteri > Cyprinodontiformes > Poeciliidae > Brachyrhaphis > Brachyrhaphis roseni. Next base: position 39,070 of record CAEFZY010014539.1, read on the forward strand.
AAACAGTAAACTGGTTCAAAGATGGAAGTTAATTTATAAAACTGCACTTTCTAGTGAGTTCTTGGTCTCCAAATTTTATTGCGATCAGCATTTATGATATTACAGTAATGTAAATTTTGCTATTGTTTCACTGTATGCATGGTCACAGCTCAGAGAGACGTTCAGTTTTTAACCTGTTGAAATGAGGCTTTTGTCTCATTTAGAAAAGCTTAAATCCAAAAAATCTAAATTAGAGAAATAAAATTACAAGACTAACACAATTGGCATATTATCCAGGTAATAATGGTGTAAAAAGTTTGTCTTGTTTCATTTTGTCTAAGCAGAAAGATTTTCATGTTCCTCTTTTTAAATTGTCGGGATTTTTTCCCCCATCTAAATAAGGAAGGGAACATCAGCTGTATTTAACAGTATACTATGCCGACTGCCAGAAAACGAGCGCAGTGTATGCTGCTGAAACCTCTCGTTTAAAAAGAGCAGAGTTCATCGGCGTTCTGTGGTAGAAATATTAGGTGTTTTTCAACGACGTTGCCAGTTTTTTCCAGTACAAGTACTTCAGTTTAGGTACTCGCCGATACCAAATAGATGACAAGTTGGTACTTCACACAATAGCTTTAGAAAACAAAATGCATTTCATTTAGAACAAGATGGCTCTTCTTTTTAATACTACAGTCCCTCTTACTGTTTGAACATATATTTTTGCTAAAGCTTATATATCTATATGCAACCTGACCTCAAACTCTGGCCAAAATAATTTGCTTGACGGTTGGACATCCTACGAAACACACAGAGAAAACCAAAAGAGAAAGTTGATGTACTTATGGCTTCTTACTATTCATTGTATGTACAACTTCATGTCTCTCCTTCATTTTCCTGTCTGTCTGGGTTTACAACTTTTAGCACAGCGTGAAACGATGCCTCATCACTACACTTAGAAAAGTGGCAGCAGCACAACAACGTTCTTTAGTAAAGGAATTTCTTGGCTAACAAGGCATTAAAGGTGAACGTCATTCACTTTAAATTGATGTTTAAATATTAGGTACTAGTTGAGTAAATGCTGCTTTTGGTTTTCTCTCTGTGGCGGCAGATAATGTTTCTAATATTAAACATCCAAAGTGTTAACTAACTCAGAGCACTTTCCTCCAGACTTCAAGGAGCATAAATTCAGATTGACAGTCGTATATTACGAGTGTGTGGGTGAATCTTGTGGTTGACAGCTTCAGCCGCTAACTTTAGTCCTGTGGTTATCACTTTTTTTTTTACAGTGTATGATTGAGTTCCCACTCAACACCTCTAACATCTGTACTGAACATGCTTCTTGTTTTGTTGAGTTTTTTTTTTTTTCCCCCGTGGTGGATCTTATTTGTCTCGTGCTTAAGATCACAAGAGGAAACGAAACTGAAAGGTGTTTTGTCTTTTTTTTCTTCAGATGTTTAAGTGACTCATAAAAGCATTGGTGGGAAATCTGTAGCTCATGTGACAGAAAATGACCAAAGTCCAGCTGAATGATGAATACATTGCTACGCTTCTCTTTCCCTTCCTTATTATTTTTACAGATCTTGTCTCTAAAATAGTTCAACACGGTTTCCCTCTTCATAAATCACAGAAAATAAGAAGTGAAGGCAAGTAGAGGGGAGTCTGTCAGTTTACCGACGCGTGGTTGGCGTTTTGAATGGATGCAAGTCTTAAAGGACTTGTCAGCCTGATTATAAAGAATTGACTACATACTAATTTTATAATGATGGTGCAAATTAAAATGCAAACCTCAGCAAGGGAGTTGCCACCAGCTGCCTGGCTGGAGGGAAGCCAGCGGTCTGCTTTTGCTGCTTTGTTTTAGAGGAAGTTTGTTTTCTCTGACAATGTTGGGACTTTGCATGAAGGCTGTGGCTCTTCTTATGGGTCACAACGTCTTAAGATATTATATTTATGTTCTAAAAAAGTGCAATAAATCAAGAGCTCGTGTGGGAGAAAACTACAGATGTCTCTAAAAATTTAGAACGTCATAAAAAATTTAAAATTTTTAGTCCTTAAGAGAGTGAAACTGATACGAATTCACGTGAAATATTTCAAGTCTTTATCACTCTGTTGATTATCTATTATAGATGATAATGAATAAATAATAGTTTGACTTTCTGGAACTTAATTAAAAAATACAATATTTATAATAACACTTTTGAATCTGTACACTTGATGTGTTGAAAATCTGTGCATCTGTTTTCCAACACTGCCCTCTAGTGGTGAACTTATCAAACATGTCAAAGTCTGTATATAAAGGAGCTTAATGTATTAAACCATCATCAAAACGTTTAGATTTAATCAGTTCAAAAGTTGAAACCTTTCCTAATTTAATTGATGTTTTTATTTCAGTTAATTTTGATGGCTTTCAGCTCAAGGCAAACCTTGAAAATACTTGAATCTGTCTCCGAACACTCGTATTATACTTCATTTTATTCTGAGAAAGTGTTTTAGGTTCTTATATGCTGTAATGAATCTGCCACACACATTCATCATCAACAGTTTAGCAACGACCTGTAAGCTCTGACCCTTTGATATTAAAAGTTATGACTTTATCATTTTAAATGCGGTTTGATCCTCCAGCTCCTCATCATGTCTCCAGTCTGATCTGTGTTTTGTGTTTCCACAGTGGCACCTCCGACCAACGTCACCCTAACCTGCCGTAACCTGCGTAACATTTTGTTCTGGGATTATGAGAACGATGTTCCTGGGCTTAGATTCCACGTTTTGATCAACTCTGATTCAGAAGTCCCAGGGTATATTTTATTCTTCTGCTTTATCACAACATATCTGCATGGTATTTTTCCCCACAATCTAATCAGTGCAAAAATTACACTTGAGGCATATTTGTTCTTTTCAAGTAAATATCCGTAGTTGTCACCCTGTCATGCATTTTATTTAGCTTGTTAACTTGCAAATTAGAGCGGTGTGCCAATATATGAGAGGGTGGAGAAGGTGAGTAAGTGGTTTTGGGTTAGAAATTGTATTGAAATACAGAACAAAATGCTTTTTTCTTTTCTAGTTTTTTTTTTTTTTTCTAAAACTCCCATTTCCCCTTTAACTGTTCAGTTGTCTCTTTCACCCAAAGCTTCAAGTAATTTTCTGATTATTATTATTTTTTTATCTCACCAGTTGTCCTCATGAAATGTGGTTTAACGAATCTTCTCGACAAGCGAATCTTTCGTTTCTATCAAATCCAGTCAACGTATACTTTATCAGGATAAAGGCTGTGCTGGGGGATGATGAGTCCGCATTCTCGAATGGAATTGAATTTTCCTATTTCTCCAGTGCTCTGAGTGGTGAGAAATGTAAGTATGTTCAGGAAGTAACATAAACGTTAGAGCAAGAGCAGCACAGGCTGTTGGGGTCTTTTTATTTTTATTTTTCCCACCCAGTGTGATTAAAGTGTGTGTGTAATGATCCTTTCTGTTTCTCAGGTCTTTTGGATATCCCACCCGTTAAAATCACTACCCTGCAACATCACCACATGGACGTACATTTCAAGCATCCCTGGTTGGTGTACAAGGACGGGCTGTCTGGATGTAAGAAACTGAAGAAGAAAAGTCACCAGGAAGAGAACAACCTACGAAACTTTAAGTACACCGTCAAGGTGGTTGGCCAGGTGAGACTGCTCCCTCCCAGTTCAGTCTTTTGCCTCTAGCTTTCATCTCTCTAATAATAGTAAGTTTATGAACGATTCCCATCTGGTTTTAGACCTCTCCACAGTAAACGGCTCTAATAAAAATCACAATCTCCTACTTTCATCTAACTACCATCGTTGTACTGGACTTGAATTCATCCTTTATGTCAAAGGATGTGGTGTCCTTGACAGAGGACATCACATCTTCATTGACATTGTCTCATTGACAGACGTCCTCTGTCAATGAGAATGTCTCATTGACAAAGGACGTCTGTCAATGAGACATTGTGTTTCTCTCACATGCCCTTTCACTGGTTCCTCTCCTACTCTCCAACCATTCTCAGTATATCTTCTCAACATTGGGAAACAAGCTATTCCCAACATTCTTCTATTTCTTCTGGTGTACCACTAGGCTCAGTACTTGGCCGCCTTCTATTTATCATTTTCCTCCTTCCCCTTGGTCTTGAGAAAACACAATATAGACTTCCATTGTTATCCCGACAACACCCAACTCTATATCTCATCTAACCATCCAGTATTCTACCACTCTCTTCCCTTTCTGATTGTCTCCAGGAAATCAAGTCTTGACTTTCCTCCACCTTGTTGAAACTTAGTAGCAATAAAACTGACATCCTCCTAATTGGTACCAAACCTACACTGGGTAAAATACACAGGTTTCCCATTAACATTGATATCTGCTTCATTTTTCCATTCCCTATGGTGAAGTGTTAGGGTGTCTTCCTCTGCTACTGCTTTCACAAGCAAAGATTGATGTTTGAATCTGCTTTTGCAGGAGCAACTATGCAGAGCTGCTTAGAAACTATTTGCTTTAGTGTTCTGTTTTACCTACAGTATCGCTTCGTCAGTCATATTAAAACGATCCTGCTGTCTGTTCTTGAAGGATAAGTCCCACACCGTCGACTGTGAGGTCGCTGTGTGTAAGACTAGACTGCAAGTGGACATGGAGCAGGACAAACACTGTCTGAAAATCACTGGAGAGCTTGAAATGATGACTGTGGTGTCCACAAAGGAATTCTGCACCCAGAAAGCCCCACCGCCTCTCAGTTGAGTAACATTTCATTTGTTTCATTGATACAAGTTGTAATAGTCGAGACTTTTTTGTTAATATCAAGCAATGAACGATTTAAATAGATCAGCACAACTAACATTAACTCAAAGGGACACTTTTAAAGCCTACCTCCATCTCAAAAAAGCATATTCACTCCTGATCAGATTCCGCTTATGATGATATGATCTGCTGGAAATGTGTTTCATAGTCAGACACCAGCGTCCTACTCCTCATGGGTAAAAACCTCCTGTTCATATATATTCCAGGGGCTTTTTTGTGCTGCAGCCAATTTATTATTTTTTTTAAAACATCTTTGCCGAGATTTTAAGTCGAGCAGAAAAGACTGGCAATTCCAGGACTTGTCCTGAAACCGAGCCTGGTGGGCTTAGAGCTGTGCTTGGGATTACTTGATCCTGTCTCGTCATCATCGTCCCAATTTCCCTCAGGATTTTCCAATACATAACTGAATCCATCTTTTCCTCCCCATGTTGCTAGCATGGCGTTTTCACCTCTATCTCCATTCTTCTCTGGGGAGACATAGCTGCTGATAATGAACTTTATTTAAAAAGGGACAATGCACAACTCAAACATAAATGTCACCATTTGATGCTACAGCAACAGCTAATTTATATCTGTAGACCCCTATTGGACCAGAAAGCTCCAGTTTTGTTTAATCGTGTTAAGATTCTCAGAACAGCCTTTGACAGCTTCCTCTTTCCACCACCAGATGGCGTAGTTCCTGTTTCTAAAACTTGCTAACTTGTATTTTGTAACTGAACGCTCTGTATCCTCTCGTTTGTGTTTGGTGATACTGGAGATGTTCTACCTCAAACACGTCTGATGGACAAACTTATCCTTTTATCAAATATTATATTTAAGTGGTGAATAATTTTGAGCCAACGGGATTCATTGCAAGCAGTATTTGGTGTTTTTAATATGGATAAAATTGTGATGGTCAGTTTTGCTGTTCCTTTCTGAGCAACTTTGACTGAAAGCAAATTGTAGTTGATTCTGTAAGGAAAAACTTGATCAAAAATGAGAAACAAAGAATTGGAAAGTCACTCAAAATAAACTTTGATTTTAACAATTTAAAAGATCTTTGAATGGATAAAGACTGACACTGAAAGAAAAACTTCCTCTGCTGCTGGCTATTACTTTGCGTTTCTTCTTCTGCTTTGTTTAGATCACACCGGCCTGATTGTTGGCATCACCTTCGCCGTCATAGCAGCGGTGGCTTTGGTTGCCGCCATGGTTTTCTGGAAAAAGACGAGACCCGCCCTGGTTAAGGGCGGGTCTTTAGTACGTTCTTTAGTACGTTCAGACGGACGAAGCTCATCTGTATGGATGAATTTGTGTTTCTGCACTAACCTTGTTTTTTCTCATCTGTTTTAGATAATCCATAAATCAAAGAAGCAAGACTTTCAACCCGTTCCTGATGATCACAGTCCTGTGACAGTGGTCTCTAGGCCGATAAGTCCCGAAGAGCCGCCTGTGGAAACCTTCATCAGTCCAAAGAGTGAAGAAGACTATCACCCACGCATCAAGTTGTCACCCAACAACCTGGCTCTTTCTGAAGAGCCGGAGGAAGAGAGCAGGTCTGAAGACCCGTACATGAGCGGGCAAAAACTGGATAATGACCCTGAAGAGCCAGACTTTGAAGAGATGAGCCGCTCTCCTTACGAGTGCCGCGCCGTGGTGCTGGAGTTAGCTCCCGAGGACCACGCTGAGGGATACCGTGGCTGATTGATTGGTTTGATCTAAAAGAAAAGATTAACAATACAATTAGGGGGGAAAAAACTCTGTTGCATTCATCCCTTTTCCTCCTCTTCACTGACTGATTGTGAAAATACAGAGGCCTGCAGACTAATAACCTTAACTCTGTGCTTTTATACAGAGCCATAATCACAACTCATCCACTAGTACAGGGGTGGCCAATTCCAGGCCTCGAGAGCCGGTCTCCTGCAACTTTTAGATGTGTCTCTACTTCCACACACCTGAGTCAAATAATGAGGTCATTTAGCAGAACTCTGGAGAACTTGACTGCACTTAGGAGGTGATTCAGCTATTGGATTCAAGTGTGTGGGACCAGGGAGACATCTAAGAGTTGCAGGACACTGGCTCTCGAGGACCAGGGTTGGCCACCCCTGCACTAGTAGTACCTAGCTGAGAATCATTGTCACACAGTGACATCTGCTGGCTGGATGCTAGCATTACCACATTTAATTTGCTACTGAGAGCAGCAGAAAAAAATATTCCTTTCAGTTGCACTTTTTGTATAGATTTTTTTACTGCTAGTGTTAGAGTAGCAAGTTACAGTAAGTTAGATTTCAAATCACCTTTTAGCTTTAATTTTAGTGACTTTCGTTGTGTCGACTGCAGGTGATCTGAATTAGTTTTTTACCACTTGCCATCACCAGAAACCTGTGAACTGAGATGTAGATTTTTTATTTATTTTTTTTTAAGAGGCGCAGTTTGTTTCTTATATGTATAATAATTGGCAAAGTCAATTGCCAATTATATATGAGTGTTTTTGTGCCTTTATAATCAATGTTTTACTGAGGTGAAAGTACAGATGAATTAAATTTTGGAGAATCGTGAAAGTTGATGCCATTAAGGGACCCATGTGTCAATCAGTCCATCTTTTTCGAAGTGGGAAGTTTACAACTTTGGCTGCCTCTTTTCTACGTTATCCAACTGAATCAGCACTTTTTATTCCCTCGTTAGCTCCTAATCTGAGGTTATTTCTAGCGGTGATGTTTTTACTAACCTATCAGCAATCTCTCTTGCTTGCGCAGGTAGAGAAAGGAGAAGCAATAACAGCAATCTGGAAATTTTGGTATAAAAACAAACTGGGAGATCATCTTTAGGTAAAAATTATATGCAGAAAATACTGGAATCCAGATCAGATTCTGGGATTGGGAATGTCCGTCCCTCGCTCTATAAGACCAACCAGTATCGGTCAAGTCTTGTGAACTAAGGCTGCATGATGTCGGTCAAATGCGCGATTGTGACGTTGTTGCTGAATATTAGTCCATTTTTATTTTCCCCTTTTTGGTTTCCAAGTTTCCCCACTTCTGCTTCAGCGCCTCAGACACTAAAGATAAGCATCAGCTGTGAGCCTCAGGGACCGTAAATGGATTAAATCAGAAATATTGCTTCCAGCCAGTCACTGTATTATTCAGCTCCACTGTAAACTGATATGCTGACAAATATGGTTGTGCCAACGTTGGTTTTAATCTCCCAGCAGGCAGCTGAACAAGTATGTAGTGTAGTTATTAAAGATGCATTTGGCTCACGGGATTTTAGTAATAAGTTAGTTCAGTTTTGTTTTTTCGTAAACATTTTTATAAATGTCAAGCTTTTATAAAAAAGCTTGACATTTATAAAAAGAATCTCTATAACTCTAAATTTTAAACTCTTAAAAAAAAACCTGTGGAATAGCCCTTTATTTTTGTGATACTAACAGAAGGTACCAAAGTTGGAACGCCTTGTTCTTTCATATTTTAAATTTAAACGACCTTCATTCTTCTGTGTTGAAGGGTGAACGTCAGAAACATCTGACCCAGCTGCATGCGGTGCCTTGTGATAAACCTGCTCCAACTGTTTTATTTCGTCCTGATTTAAATATTTAACCATGGTGTTGGATCTGCCCTACCTTTTCACATACCTCGTTTTTATTTTCACTCCATTAATCTTTCAGCTTCAGCACTCTGATAGCTGAGTTTTGTTTTTGGTTCAAACTCAAGGCTCATTCATTTTCATGCTGCTGAACAGTTGCATTATGATTTCTTAAGATTATGTTTTGCTTGAATTTTTATTTTTGATTCCCTCACTTACACAGAATGAGCACCTTTTGTTAATAATAATTCAATAAGGCGTACCTGCTTGATAATTTCCGCCAGGAGAAAGAAAACCCAAAGAGCTCGTTGTGACTGCTAAACTAACCATTGTGCTGCTTCGGAGTCGCATGCTAGCCGAGCTGCAGGGCCTTTGACTGTTCCCCTCCACATCGTGATTGCATGAAAAATGTCACAATATACTCAGAAATAAGTCTGGACTTCTAAGTGTTGCTCATAACTTCCAACCTGCTGTTTGTTAATCACCGTCTCTGTGGTTTCACTCGCATTTCAATGTTTCACGTATACAAAAATGCATGCTTGTGTTGTTTTTTTTATAAACATTGATTAAGTTTTGCAGACTCTCCTGGATGTAATTCTGTCTGATGTCTGAGTCTTTTCACTTTTATGAAGGGAAGTTGGCATTTCAGTAAAGTGAGCCTCCAGATTACGGCGCTGGGCCGGGCGGTGCTGCTCGACTCTCACGTAAAAGGTCCTGTGTTAAGGGAAGAACCACGGCTCCCATTACGGGTTGTGACATTTGAATTCTCCATGCGGTTCGTTCCTCTTACGCTGTGTGACGGGGAAGAAGTTTTGTCTGCTTTTGGATTTGTTTCCTTCCTTTTTTCTCATTGGCTGACCGTTGAAATGACCATATTAGTGCTTCCTGTGCCAGAACTCATTACCTGTGTCATCTTTTTAATCGGCAGGCATCTGGTGAGAGTTTCTTGTAATCTGCAGTCATTTGTCATTGAACCACCATTACAGATTATTACAAATAAACTGTCTACAAATCTTTTATCCAGAACTCCTAATTTGACTTTTTCTCTTTTGTTTCTACTGAAATCAGCACTTTGACAAACCATAATAAAGTAGTGGATAGTTCCGAAGTTGGCAACACAATTTTTCAAAGACTGTATAAGGTTTAAAGTGTGTTTGCTGTTGCCATGGTTGCAAGTGGTTTTGGGTTTCGTCGCTACCTTTCTTTGCACATCTAGACGTTAAACGTTTTTCTCCATCAATTTGAACGGAGCTCAAATTGATGGAGCTGAGGATTCAGTCTCTACTTTGACTAGGACATTCTTGTAAGTAACTAGGCTTTGATCTAAACCAGGTGGCTGCAACCTTTAAAATTCAAAAAGCCTTTTTTTTTTAACCTCAGTAAAGTTAAATAGAACTCATTCAGAGCTGCAAATGTTACATAAACATTCAAAAAAGGAAAACTTCTGATCTGAAGAAGAACCATTTTATGAATCAATTTTTCTGTGTTTTTATTTTTTTGTTTGGGTGAATGTTTAAAAATAATAATAAAAAGGTGCAACCTAATCAGAAAAATTTGATTAAAGGAATATAAGACTAACACTTTAGGTGTGAGTCAGGAATTCAATTAGTGTATTTCATTAAAAGACTGAAAAGCTGCATTTCAATATCCATATTTAAACAAAAAAAAATAGTTTGTTCTCTGTCACTTTTAGCTAAAGTTACTAGTAGCCGTTGAGGGAAGGTCCAAACTGACTCCTGATCCGAACTGGTCCGTTTTCCTTCCTGTGTCGTTCCGGTCAAGATTAGAACAACGCTCTGGTTTTCACCCGGCCAGCAGTTCTCCAACAGTGAGCTTTACAGCTTTATCATCCTACTTATTAGGAATGAGGTAATATACATGTAACTATTTTATTAATTTATAGTCAAACCCTTTATAATCCCTCAATAAACAGTGAAGTAACATTTTGTCAGAGTTACTATAGAGTCAGAGCAAACACTCTTACTGCTCTAAAAATAAAACCAACCTACACTACTTCAGTGCAGCCGCTACTTTAGTACCACTGTTCTGCTAAATACACTTTGTCATCATCATCTTTTCAAATATATTTATTGGATGCTCTCACAGAACCAACTGTGGGGGGTTGAAACTGTTCACAGCTCCAGCCTGTGTAACTTTGAATGAATACGGGGTGAAAGTTTTCTTCTTGTTCTCATACTTAACATTACAGGTTTCTAGACTCTGATCCATTAATGAGCTTTGGTGTGATTAGGGTTCTGCTGCCGGATGCATCCACTGTGACTTTCTTTAAACGGTTGTCTTCATCTGTGACTGCAGTTAATCCAGAGTAGTCATCATGGGCCTGTTGGCTGCTGCTCTAAATAAGGTCCACACTCAAGTCTTGGTAGGTTTACAGTTCAGATATTTTTTTTTTCCTCCCATGAGTTTCAGATTAGTTCAAATTTACCCCACGACATGCCTAAAACCTTTCTTTCCTTCTCCACAACGTTCTCCCTGATCTGTTTGTGTTCTTCTCTCTTCATAATGCTGTTTGTTCAAATCAAGGCCTTCACAGAACAACTGAGTTTATTCAGCTCTGGGTTTTATTTGGGCTCAAAAGGAGTTGACTGCAGATGCATGCCTTATTTTAAAGATTTGTATTTTGGTGGGGGAAAAAAAAAAAAGGTTTACTACTTTGATTACACATTAGTACATTAAAATGCACTGAGATTTGTGATTGTGACACAACAGATCAGGAGAAAAGTTAATCGGTGTGAATTCTTCTGCAGCTTTAATGCAGCTTTAATGTTTAAGACATTAAAGCTGCAGTTTATAAAAAGTCTTTGCTTTTTCTTTACATACTTGTTAAAACTGTCATGATGACGTGACGGTATAAGAGAGATAATCTGCAAAAAGATGGACATCTTGCTCCACCTCCTTCCTGAGCTGCTATTACTGTCTGAAGAAACGCACCGCTCCCGACCAAAAGCAACCAATCAGAGCCAGGAACACGGTCTGCTGCTTTCTAGTTAGCTGGACAAAGGAAAGGACCTTTTTTTTTTTTTTTTCACAATTGTCTCATACAGTCACAAGACAGAGACAATTTCAACAAATAAGTAAAAAAAAATAATTTTTAGGCCTAATACAACCAAAACCATAAATAGGATATAATATAACAGTTCAACAGCAATATAATTTTAGAAGCTGCTATTAATAGTTTGCTAGCGTAAAATACTCAAATAGGACCGAAACAAAGAGGAAACAGGAAGTTCAAGACAGGCAGCCACTCTTCTCTGTTTTGTTTCAGCTGCTAAGAACAAACATTGACTATGCGACTCGTTTCTCGTAAGCCGAGAGGGTTTCCTAATAAACTGACTGAACCACAGGCACCTTTAATGCAACACCTGTAACAGATCGAGTCAAAGATCAGGTGGTGACTTCTTCAAAACCGAACAGAACAAACTGGAGTCTGATTCCAGATGTACAGAATTCAAAACTCGTATTTCACCAAAAACCTGCTCGTATTTACACGTGAAGGGAGAAAACCTGCGTTACATCGCACACCTATGAGAGTTTAATATGAACAATATCAACATGTTTGTTGTTTATTTGAGTAGGGGCAATAATATCAAGTATCGATATCAAGCACTAGCATAAAGCCTTAGCTAACCATTGTACGACGATATGTGAACACAAACACATTACTGCATGTTTGCTGAAAATTGCTGCGTATGAAATCAAAGTATTGAGAAATTGTTTTTAAACAACTTCTGAATTATTTCTGTTTTGCTTTTTGTTTTTTTACTTTTTCATTTTTTTGCCACATATTTTCGGTCCAGAGCTGGTATCTGCTAATGCTATCATGCTCTGAAAAAAGAAAAATACAAAACAAAAAGAAAAAGGAATATGAAAGGTTTGATGTAAATAGCCTTTTACATCACCACATTGCTATTTATGTCAAATAGTTATTTGTTAGTGATTCAAACTAGACTTAAGTAAAAAAAAAAAAAAGGGGGTGGAGGGATAAATAAAATAAAGCTTCTTGTCTTCATTTGTCTCTAATTTCAATCTGGTTATTTATGAAGTTATTTTTTATGTGTCGATCCAACATTGCTACGTCATCGCTTGAGTTTAGAAAAAAATGACAAAATAAGTATACATGTGTAGAGACTGTCTCCATTTTTGCACAAAGCCGCATGTCCATATGTTAGAAAACTGAGGCCAAAGGTTTTTTCCAGAAGTGTAATTATTGACAAACTTTACTGATTTCTTTTTCATATGTTTCTAAATTATATTGAAGTTGAGTAATAACATTTTTTCTGAAGCGTCTCAAAGGCTTTCATTGAGAAGCTCTTGAAGATGAATCAGTTTTATCATCACGTTTCCCTGGCCATGCAGAGTACCAAAGAGCAGGAGCTTCTTAAAGAGACAGAGGCCCAATTTCAATGTGCAAAGTCAAATTTCGTTTAAGCCATGTTTGAAATATGCAGTATTTTATCTCGACTGAGATAAAATGGCAGTATGTGTCTGGAAAATACTTAAAATACATTTACGGATAAACTAACAAGGAACTGAATTCAGTGAGGCTTGGCTAAGAGTGATTCTAATGGATTTCATCATCTGAATTGCTCATTGTTTATTGTATTAAAATCTGTGAGCTTCTGATAAAGAAAACAGGAGAAAAAAAAAACACGACAGGTGATCCATGACTGTTATTTTGTCTGATTAGGACGGTGGGATTACACATCAAACAATTTTAAAAAGAGAGAGAGAGGGAAAAACATTGTAAAAGTGTTTTTTGTGGCGACCGTCCTAAACAGGGCAGGACATTGTGGCATTTAGAAGGGGGAAGTGGAGCGGCGTTAAAAGGGGACGGGGGTTTCAGCAGCATCTACGTGGATCGTCGTGAGTGTTTGGCTTTGACGGAGCAACATGAACCGCCTGCTGCTGGGAGCCGTGCTGCTGGGCAAGCTGACCCTGGGTGTCACAGCTCAAGGTAACCTCCGCTCTCATCCTCCTCCTCATCATCATCATTTTCTATTTAATCTCATTTTATCACAGAGCTTCAGCCGCTTTGGAAAAACACCAAAGTTGAATTTGAGACATCCTGACTGAGATTTACAGCTACGATGTCAACACTGTCCTTCAAATCTGGTTTTGTTACCAGACGTGGAAAGCATTATAGTAAATTTCTTTTACAGCATTTACTGTTTTTCTTTTATTGTTTTGTTTTTGTTTTTTTGCTTTTTCCTGAAGGTCGGTGATGGTCGATAGGCAGTCAAACCTGTTCGCTGTCGGCTATTTGTCATAAACATTGACTTTGTTTTTTTTAAAGGGGCCACATGGCATTCATTGCAAACAGAACCGAATTTTTATTTATTTGCTTGTTTTTCTGCTGCAGTACCTTTGCAGCAGTCACACCTTTAAATTTACTGATTTGTCACTGATCAGTGACAAATCAAAATATAAACCTGCAATTTGTATTTTGCAGGTTTTCCTGCAAAATACAAATTCTGGCTTTGTAACTTGAGTGAAAAATCTGAGTTGATAGCTTGTTTTGGTCATTACCAGTCGTCAAAAAAATCATCCCAAGAAGTAAAAAAACAGTTCAAAGACTTTGAGAAACTTGAGATTCTTCTTCTCCAGTGAAGCCTGATGACAGAAATGTGATTTACGTTGCAGCAGTGTTTGTTTTGGGTGACTTCCTCCTGACCTTTCCGGAGGCTCAGGAAGCCTCTTTCCCTCTAAACAAAACCAGTTGGTTTTGTTTTTTGTTTTGTTTTCTACTTAAAACCCAAAGACATCACTTTGAGCCGGTCAAGAAAACTGCACAACTGAAAACTTTTCCTCAAACACAAAAATCTGTGTTAAGTACAAAAAAGTGTTCAATTCAACAATAGTGTCCCAGGAGATTATTAAAGGTTTAATTAAAGAGATGTTTAGAAATTAGCTGATGATAAAAGAATAAAATATGATAAAACTTGCGTTAGTTTTTTTTAGAAGATGCTTCAATTTCAGTTTCATGTTTTCCTTTATCCTCCTCTTTGTTTTCCATCATGCTAGCTGCCAAATTTACAGTAAGATATCAAACCAGTCAAACGTCGACATTGCAATGAGTCTGCAGTTTGACATGCTGTTTAGTTCTGCGTCTTGGTGATAAACTCCTCCAAACATCGTTTATTAACTCGTCTCTCTCATCCGAGCCGCTGAAATGTGACTTCCTGTGTTGCAGAGATGCTGGCTCCACCTGGACAGGTGAGGTTCGAGTCCACAGACTACAAGAACACCCTGCACTGGGCCGCGCCCACAAACAGCTCCTGCCTGCAGTACCACGTCCAGTATAAGATGTGAGAGCTCACACACACTCACACACACTGTCGGATGGATTCTTTCTGCTGTTTCAGCCTTTTGATCTGCTCAACTAGAAAAAAAAGAAAAAAAGATTTTTACTTTTTTTTTTTAAGCCTTAAGTTTTCTCACCAAGAGTAAAAAAATGAAACCATATCAAATATGGACCAGTATCAAAATTTTAATTTTAGAAACAAAGCTGCATAAAAACCCACCAGCAGAGGGAGCTCCTCCCACAACACCTTAACTGACCTCTAACCTTTAACTGTGTGTGTTGTTGGCCTAATCTCTTCCAGATTAGGATTAAAAGAGCACTTAAAAATTGCTTCCAAGCGTAAAAATGAATTTAAGACGAGGAAGCTAACGTGCTAGAATACGTTTCCTCCTATTTTATTAGTTTTAACTATCAGGTTGGCAAATCAAAATTAAACTTTACGGTATAACTAAATGCACCAATGTTTTTTGCACAAATACATACTCAAATCTTTTTTTATTCTTCTCGCATTAACAGATTTACTCTGTAAAATGTAAAAAAAATCGGTTATTGATCTGCCACAAGATAAATGAGTAGTTCTATTTTGGTGGGATTTTGTGGAATAGTTATTTGTAGTCAACATCCTACCTGTGCCAGGCGTTTGTTCAGAATGACCCCAGTTGGAAGAACTCAAGCAGACTGGAACCAGTTAAAGCCCAGATTGTATCTGAAACAACTCAAACTTCAGAAAGGTTGCTGCGGCTAAGCGTTTTAGATTTTCATGCCGACTCGAATCATCCATTCATCTGTTTTCTGTTTTTACAACCCACTTACACTAACGAGTCTTCAGCAAAACCGACACCGACTTTGGTGATTTCCCAAGTCGTCTGACTGAATTCTCCGCTGACCTCTCATAGATACGGCGAGCTGGACTGGCTGAACGTCAGTCACTGTCAGGGCATCCAGAAGCACCGCTGTGACCTCAGCTGCGCCACCTCCGACACCAGAGAGTGGTACTACGCCCGGGTGCAAGTGTCGTGTGTGGCCACCAGCAGCAAATCGGCCTGGGCCATGTCCCGCAGATTCAGCCCCCGCTGGGACAGTAAGCGTTGACCCTCCTCTTTAACATCATCTCCTTTAATTATGTCTAATTATTTCAGGAAAGATGGTCACTGAAAAATGTATTTATTTTCATTTTTTTGTTGTTGTCTCTTAAGTTTTTGAAGTTAAAAACCAAGTAATTGTAATGACCGTTGACTGTTTGTGTTTCTGCAGCCAAAATCCGCCCCCCCACAGTGACGCTGACCTCGTCCAAACAGGGTGTTGTGGTCCAAGTGAAAGCCTCCAGAGTGTGCAAGGTGCACAACGGAGTGGACAACAACATCTACGTCGTCCACGCCGGCGGACAGGAGGTGGGGAACTCACACAGATTATCACCCATAATCTCTGCTCTTCAGTTTTACCCAAAGTCTGCCAGATTGTTATTAACATTTTTTGCACGCTGAGCCGTGCGAAATGACTAATATCGCTTCATTAATTAAGATGATTCTACAAAATTCTGACTCAGGGGTTGCGCCACACTTTTCAGATTTTTATTTGCTAAAAGAAACCTGAAAATTTAGTCATGGATTTAATAGAAAAGTCCAAAAGTGAAAGTGACTATTTGACCCAAATTGATGAAGGAAAAAAAAAAGAATAAAGCCTCCAAATGAAGAGAAAAGAAAGAAATATATTTAATTATGTTCGAATTCTAACTACTCACTAGTTTCTAGTGCAAATATCTTAGCACACTTGAAATATGACAAAACCTACTTACAAAAATAATATAACAATAATAATGTCCTATAACTTACTTTCCAGCAAGTTATAGGAGCTTCCTGTAAGTCAATTAATTTCTTCATATTGATAAAGAAAAAGTACTTGTTCCATTTCTGGATTATTTCATTTATGAAATAGAATTTTTTATTTATTTTTTTACTATAAATGTAATAATGTGCCAATGAAACAAGACAGTTTTCCCATATTGGAAATGGAGAAAATGTCTTGTTCCTCTTGCAGATGATTTCACTTCTAGTTAGCACTTTTTTTCACCAATAATAATGAATTACAGACTTGAAAGAAGCTCATATATCTTGCTGGAAAGTTACTTGCAAGTTAGTTTTGTCTTATTCCAAGCATAATAAGATATTTGCATTAGAAACTAGACCAAAATTACTTGCCAATATTTAGTGTTTTTGCAGTGTATCATCTATGTTGCAGTTTTGCCTGCTAAGTGACTTATCATTTGAAGCCATTGAAATCTGCTATGTGACAAAACAGTCGCTGTCACAGATTCTCGGGCAAAAACACAGATCAGTTTCAAATAATGGACAAATTTAGGGCGACATTCGTCCAAATATGAAGGCAAAGAGGAAATAGAAAAGGCTGAGGCAGAAGAGGAAGAGTAGAGGTGTAAAAAGAATAATAACACACAGAAGAAAAAAAAAGAAGAACCATCGGACCCGTTGCCCCAGTTTTCTCCCTCCGTGGCTTTGGGCTGTGTGAAGCGAGCCTGATGGCTAACTCTCTTTCCCCTCCTCCTCCAGGAGGTTTACGAGGTGGCGAGCGGCTCCAAGCTGACTCTGACAGAGCTGAAGCCCAGGACACAGTACTGCGTCCAAGCACAGACCGTCATCCCCCGGCACATGAGGAGCAGCGATCGCAGCCCTGCCAAGTGCATCACCACAGACTGATCGCACACAGGTCCGCTTCTGCACCAAAAAGCTGTTATGTCTGTGAGAAAGTGCCTGAAGAGTCTGACGGGTTTCCTTCTCTTCTTCTTCTTCTGCAGACGCCGGTTGACTCGTCCGTCCTCACCCCTACCTCCAAGGCTGCAGTCACAGGTGTCTGAACTCGGAAAACTGGTGCGATTAATCGAATCTCTCGAGGAGCATTTTTTTTAAATTTAAAGTCTGTTGCTAAACTTGAAACTTTCTAAATTGACATTTTGGAGCATTTTCTGCTGAGGATCACTGTGAAATGTATTTCTTTGTGACGTTGTTGTGACTAAGTTTGGTTATTTAATTTGTTTTCTTTTTGGAAGCTGAAGCAAAACATGACTATTTTATCTACTGAAATATTTATGCACAAGTTTAACATATTTTGAGGAAGCAACCTTTAGCAATTTGTTCTTATCGCAAACAAATGAATGTTCCTGGATGTTTTGGACACGACATTTAAGAAAATAAAGACTACCAGAGCTTCTGTTTGAGATTAAAAACTGGTGATGTTTTATACCTCATGTTTGTCCTGCATGCATCAACTCACTAATAAAAAGGATCCATTTCCTCTTTTAAAAGTTAATTTTGTATGTTCAATTGTTCTGCTCCTGAAAGGTCAAAATCGTCTTGCAGAAGTTTTTGTTATGGAACGCTCTCGTGTTTTGTCAAATTTAAAACCACAAAGTTGGTTGTATTTTAATACGATAAAAATAAATAAAATAAAATAAAGAGGGTGACAATAGGCTTGATGTAGACTTTATTTAAAACGTTGACAAACATGATAACTCTTGATCGATCAGGCATGACATAACCAATACTGTCAGGATAAACACACACAGCTCACTGGAACAGATCTGAACCCAGTCAGTGTGATCAGCTGTCTTTAAAAAGAAAGAAGAAGTTTTACACGGTTTGATCACTTCACAGGCCTCCGCTCCTCATCTCATTTACATAGCAGCAGGTTGAAATAGTGGGTTTTGGGTCTGAACGCAGAAAAATATTTCAAATCTGGTCCCCATCGCTAACGTGGAAAAGCGTCTTAGGAATGTAGGAGAAAACATTCGAGACAAAGCGGCGCGTTATTTACAGACGGTTCTGAAACCGGCTTGTGGACAGCACCTTTAACAGTCGGATACTTCATGTTCTTGAAAAAATAAAATTTAAAAATCAAGACGCACGCACACATCAGGAAGACATTTACACCGTCTGGTAATTCAGACGCTTCTCTAAGTTCATCCTTCAGCCCTTCTCTAGGAAACTCAGTAAGACAACAAGTGAAGAGGGGCGTACGCACTTTTCAGTTTCAGTTAAAGACTGATTCAGAGCTCTGCAGCATGCACTGCGTAGAAAAGGCCTGGAGAGCAAAAGCCTGCTGGGATAGAGGGACCTTCACAAGTAGTCCGAAATAAAATATAACTTAAACGTCTCCAGACTTTTCTGAGCGTGGTGGGATGAGTTTGTTCAGATGAAAAGAAATATTTTTACGTTTAAATAGACTTCATGATGCGAAACGGATTCAACAATGTGGAAGTTGTTAAATGTAACAGTTCAACAGGTTTATTCAGGTAAAATACGTGATGCTTCTATTAAAAGGCACAGGCTTTACTGAGCACACTTTAAAAAACAGCTGCATTCAGGAATGTGTAGAAATAACATGACTCCCTCAATAAAACAGAGAATGACTTAAGACTGTGATTTGCTTCAGTAACTCAATTCGAAAGGTAAAACTCGTAAAACAGATTCCTTGTTTTGATGACTAATGGAACTGAGTATAAAGTTTCTTGGGATTTTAAAATATTGCATAAGACCAATAATTTTTTTTTTTAAAAAAAGGACTGATGTGTTACTTTTATGAACACACACCGTAGGATACGCCTCAAAAGGTCACTGCTAACAAAGCTGCCTGTTCAGTGGATATTAATGGAAAGTTGAGTGGAGGGAAAAGTGTAGCAGTGCGGAAAAACATGAAAAAGTAACAGCTTAGAAAGGGCTGTGAAGCCACGCGGATACCAATGTCATCTTCCAGCAGAACTCGACTTCTGCTAAAACCACCAATAACCATGGCAACACTGTTATTGACACCCCTGTGAACTGGTCTGACCTGAACCCCACAGAGAACCTGTGGAGTGTTGTCAAGATGAAGATGTGCATAAATAAACCGTACAGCACACAGACTAATAGTTAGACTGATATTTCTGCTTTCCAGATCCTTATGGAATAGTTTTGAGACGTTTCATGAGCTCCAGGCCAAAATCATCAAAATTTAAAATAAAAGCTTGAGTGTCTGTGAGATGACTCTGTAAGAGTTGAACTTTTTGAATTACAGATGCAGCTCATGTGTTCATGTTTCAACCAATCAGCTCTCGTTGGGTTACTGCTTTAATAAACTGAGTTTATCTGATGTGATAAAATCTGCTTTAGTGTGCTGAGAACAAAAAAAAACATCTATAAATACATAACATTTTTCTTTTCTTTTCTTTTTTTTTTTTTTACAAGAATAGAGTCTGTCTGCTTTGTAAGACTTCCAGTGATTTTCTACCTGCATCTATAATCTTTAGGCCGTTCTGGGTGGAGCAACAGATGCTTCAGCTCTAGTATTGATAATGTAACCCGTCTCTAGTGCTGACTGAGCTGAAAGTCGTAAAACATGTTTGCAATAAAAAACAACAGCAGCATTAGGCTGACAGTGGGTAAAAAGTCATATTTACAAACATTGCCTTTTTTTTTCTTACTTTTGTGTGTGAACATTTTAAGTTTACATGCACGATTCTCAAGTGAGAAAATAGATCTACGAGCCTGATGACGCAGCTGTGAAACGGAGGTGGAATGTATGTCCTGCTGCTCGCTAACTCAGTTCATATTAAATTACCGATGAAAATAAATAAAAAGGTGTTTTGAGTTGGGGGAGATGCAGCGGCGGTCAACGTTGAGCTGCAGTGATGTACGGAGGGGAGGGCGGGGTAACGACGAGGGTGAGGTTAGAGGTCAGAGTCTGTTCTGGAAATATGGCCGTGTTTAAGGCGGTTCTTTTAGAGCACCGTGACACCCCAACGTCACTTTGCTCAGGCACTAAGAAAAAAACGACAACCTTCTTTCTATGGTGCTTTTAGAGGCACAAAGGAACAAAGGCAGCGTACGTCTAAAACCCCCCAGCAACTCTCTATAGCCTGCCTCGCTCAGCTCAGAGCAGGTCAAAGCTCCAGGCTCCTAGGAGAAAAACTCTTTCTCCAGCTCAAACATGGAGGGCCGTGCTGGGGAGCTCTGGATGCGGCAGAGCGGCACGGTGCAGTCCCGTTTCTGCCCCTCCGTGTCCATGTCGAGCAGAGAGCAGCCCACCTCCGAGGACAGCACCACGCTCAGGTCCTGGGCCGTCTTCTCCCCGGAGTAGTGGCCCAGGGAGTAGCTCTTGTTGCGGCCCCGCAGCAGGGCCCAGGCGTGGGGCTTGGCCCGGAACGACACTGGCCTCTGCCGCGGGACGGCGTCTCCGTTGGCCGGCTTTTCCTCCTTCTCCTGCTTCCTCTGAGCAGCAGGTGGCGCCGGAGGGCCGTTGTGGGCTGTGAACAGAGAGAACAGTCAGATAAACCCGAGCATGTTAACTTCCTCCAGCTATGCACGGCAAAAAACAACATGTTGTTAAGTGCAAGTGTCTTGGTAGACTGGAAACAAGACAAACTAATATCTAATAACTAATATCCTTAATATGAAAAAGTACTAGTTTTAAGTACTTTTCCTGTAAATCAAACAAGACTTTTTAATGTCTTCATCCACTGGCAGATTTGCTCTAGAAACTAGACCAAAAATACTCTCAGATTAGTGTTTTTGCCGTGCGGTGTGTGCTCCTCACTGTTGTGGTTGGTGGTGTACTTCTTCCTGCGCAGTCGTGTCCCTGTGTTGTGGTTGCTCTGCTCTGGGGGCCGACTCTGACTTTGCTCTGCCTTCTGGGTTTCAGCTGCAGGCTTGTTGCTCTGGCTCTCTACAGTTGCTGCTCTGACGGGTTCCGACTTGTGATCGTTGACCGCAGGCTCGGCCTTCCCAGGACTCGGTTCCGACACCTCAGCCTCCGGCTGTATGAGGCACTTTGTGGAGTTGCACTCCATGATGGCCGACATTGAGACGAGGTTCACCGGCGGGGCGCCGTTTGAAGATGTGTCTTCTTTGCGGGAGCGGCCGCCTGGCGGGGAGGTGCTGCGGCGGAACCGGGTTGCACGCTGAAACAGGCCCTCCTTCTTCTTCTTCTCCTCTTTTGGGGTCTCGCACTCCTCAGGAGAAGCTGAGGTCCTGATGGCCTCTCTGATGTCGTAACCCAGGACCACGGAGGCCAGCAGCGAGCCGCAACCGTACAGCGCAAAGTCGGTCTTCCGTCGCGCCGACGCC
Source organism: Brachyrhaphis roseni (assembly GCA_903066815.1). Lineage (NCBI taxonomy): Eukaryota > Metazoa > Chordata > Actinopteri > Cyprinodontiformes > Poeciliidae > Brachyrhaphis > Brachyrhaphis roseni. The sequence goes on from CAEFZY010014539.1 coordinate 60,843, forward strand.
CTCTTCAGGCTGTTGGTGGGGGTCAGCTGAGGGGTTGTGGAGGTGGAAGAGGTGGATGTGGTGGTGCAGGGGTCTTCCGGAGTCTCTGGGGGACTTCCTGCACCGACTCCGGCATCGCCCGGTCCGCCGTTCACACCGGGGCTCTGAGGCTGCGTCTCGTCCCTCCACAGAGGAAGGTCGATGTAAACCTGGTTGGGGAACTTGAGCTGCTTTGGTTTGGAGCTGCTGTCAGGACATTCCTGGGGGAACGCTTCCTCCCTGCCTGCTCCCGCTGAAAACAAACACACGACTGGTTAAATGTAAACAAAACAAGTAAAAGGTTTGCTTTTTTTGTACATTTGCTCTCCTCACTGGAGTTCCAGACACCATTCTGTTGGGGTGTGTTTCTATAAGCCCATTTAGAAGCTGATGTTGTGCCGAAACAGCTCCACTAATTAGTCCAAACTCAAAGTCTATGGACATTAACTTTCAATCTATGCCACAAATTTTCTACTGGATTCAGGTATGGACTTTAACTGGGCCATGCGAGGAGGCTTCTAACAGGTTTTCTTCAGCCTTGTGAAGAAAAGTACCACAACAAGACACTGCTGCCACTGGACTGGCCCCAGGTAACAATGGGATTTGGGGACCATAACTGCTTTAACTCGAGTTCAAACACCAAATATACCTTAATCAGCATAAATACACAGTGGACACCATCTTGGCATTACCACAGCAGCCAACATCTATGGGCTTTCTCATCTCCACTTGGCCAATCAGCACCAAAGAGAATAAATGGCCTTCCTGGATTGGCTGCTTTGCTAATGCCAGCTAACAACGTGTCAAGTAGCATCAGTGCTACAGCTTCCCATGCTGCATTTTCTTTTGAATATTTCAGATATTCTCCAGGGAAAAATCCACAAATAGGCAAATTTTCCACAAATACCACAGAAAAATCTGCAAATACTGAACCGCAAATATGTGGGGGTCCACTGTGTATTTCATCTCGGGTGAAGGGCGATGAGATGCAGTGTTATTTACCAAACCAATAATTTTGCATGCAGGACAAAATGTCTCACTTTCATTTCATCTTCTGTGCGCTTGCTGCATTGCTTGCATTGTTTACAACAAAATGCAAACGGACCCAACAAAATAAACATTATGAGGTTCAAAAAGTATAAATAAAGTACACCCCAAAACCCACATAAATGTAAAAATAAATAAACAAAGATTATAGCAATAAAGGTTTGCATACCTTCTCTTTATCGTATGTTTTGTACACAAGTCCTGATAGTTTGTGGCTAACTGTCATCAGCTCACCTTGTTCGCCGAACAGAGCGGCGAGGGGAACAGACTTCTGGGACTTCAGCAGGCTGGTGGACCAGGGGTTACTGCCGTCCGACAGAGGACGCACCCTGAACCCAAAACACAGGAGACGTTGAAGACGAGTACCAGACAGACTGCAACACTGCAGGATCACTGAACAAGCTAAATGAGGCACATCTTATTTATTACTTTGAAAATATTAATATTCACAATTTATGTTTGAGTGAAATAAATAAGTAGATAGAAAACAGCTGAAAAATGAGAGTTGTTTTTGGAGCCGGCTGCCCAGTGGAGAAAGGTTGTGGGTTCAAATCCCAGCTTAGAGTCTTTCTAGTTTGCATGTTGTTGCCTGAGCATGACTGGTTCCTCTCTGGGTCCAAACACATGACTGCAGTCGGCTTAAACGCCCTTGGATTAAGTGGTTAAATGAAATAAGTTCCTAGTCGTGTCGACAACAGTTCAAAGGGAGAAGCTTTATCATCTGATTAGTAATAAACTGACCTTCAGGTTGATGCAAAGTACAGAAAATGTTTAGGAAAAAAAAACAAATGTTCCCGTCACTGGGAGCTGGTTGTGTGTCAGACTTACCTTTCAGCAGCAGCAGGTCTTTCTTTGCTCTGAACTGAACTGGGGCCCCAGGTTCTTCCTTTCTTCTTGATTCCTTTTTTCACGTCGTCGAACTCCTCCGGCCTGAAGAGGGTGCTGCGGCCCCAGGTACGGTTGCTCTCGTCTTGTGTGACTGACAATGAGAATTTCTACTTATTACAGACTGAAAACATTATTGTTGCAGAAACTGCACAAGAAACTACGAGGACATGTTAGCTTTCAATCTGTTAAACCAACAGTAATCTTTTAATAAAATCTCTAATGTCTATGTCGTCTTTAACTCTTGTCCTTATAAAAGGCCTGATTCAGTTTTTAAGAACTAATTTGATTAATTTAAAGTGTTTTTGTCCTATTTTTCTAGTTATCTGAGAAGATACACATTGGTACCTTTTTAAAACATTTTATTAAGTTAGAATAGAAGAGGTGTTTCAGTCTCATTAAGAATAGATAAATATAAGTCTAATAACTATAAACTTTGTATAAAATGATTAAAATTGCCTTTACAAAACAGAATTTTTTTTTATAGAACACTTATAATAAAACCTCTTAATTTGTTTGTGGCTGGATACAAAATGTATCCAACTTTCCAGCCTAAAGAAAAAAGAAAATAAAAACAGAATTTAATTTAACAATTAAAGAGAATATGGAAGAGATGAAACCTCATTATTCAATAATCTTGTGTCCAGTAGAGAAAAAAACTGTTTGTTGTGAAGTTTTAGGCCGATTTCTGGTTTCATACTGAATCATCTCAGTCAGAGCTGATCCAGTAGATCTGCTCAACAATCTTCCTGCTCGCTCTGATTGTCTCCACCTCGCTGAAATGCACAAGAGGAATTTGCTCCTGTTATCACAAGGGCGTTGCAGCGTGCCTAAAAGTCTTTATCAACTGACTGCCTGCCTTTTGTCCCTCTCGGTTAAAAACAGCATCCGCGTGCTCGGCTCGCATAAACCTCTCGAAGAGTTGATGTGATTTTCTTTTTTTCGTGATTTAATTTTTGGAAAAGAAGATCAGATTTAATCCAGGGAGTACTGTTGGTCTTTAAACTTTCAGACTTTGCATGGCCTGAGGAAGACAAAGTGAACTCACGCTGAATGGCTCGCAGTCGGGGGATGAGCGTGGGGCTGCTGGGGGGAGAGGAGCTGGTGCTGTGAAGGCTGCGCCGCTTGTCCATGGAAGGCGACGCCTGCACTGTTATCTTGTGCTGGAAGTCTGCAGGATGCAACATGGACATGCAGGCGGGTGTAATTTGCTCTCAGCGTTGACTCAGGGATTACACAAGAAGCATTCTTTGTAAAGACAAATATTGCACAAGCTGTAACCCTGAACAAAACTCTCAATTATAGAAAACCTCACAGTGTTGTAGTAAATAAACACAGATGTCAGTAGCTGCATTTCCAGCAACAATATTGTTGCGCAAATTGGAATTACAGCTTGATTGAAACAAGACAATTTTGGAAAAAACATTAGAAAACACAACAAAAAGTTTGTGTGCTAGGATGAGGTGGATTTTCGACTGTATTTGGCAAAACTGAAATTTAAACACTTTTTTCGCATCACACGAGTCACATGATCAACAACTGGATGTCACTGCTGGCAGAAAAGACAAAAAAGATGGCAGGAAGTGGTAGGAGGATGATGGTGTGGCATGTTTTTGTATGACTTACTCTTGTGTGATTTTAATTACCTTTCTTATTTAAACACCGCAATTGCTAAATTGTGTTTTTTCGAGATTAGTTTTGAACACATTTGTAATGGAAATGCACCTAATAAAAAAAAAAAGATTGATAAAAAATGACATTTACTCTCACCTGAGGGCAGACTGATGCGGTTTCCATCCTTCAGTTTGAGCCGGGAGCGTTTGAATTTGCCTTTCCGCTTCTTGACGTTGGGCTTGTCCTTGTTGAGCTGGAAGATGAGGATGTTGAGCTCTCTCTCCAACACGTTGATCTCCCGCTCCGCCAGCTGCTGCTCGCGCCGCTTCAGCAGCTCCTCCTGAGACTTCTGCTGCAGGGCGGCCCGTGTCAGCTCCTCTTCTCTGGAGCGCAGCTCCTGCACACAACCAGGCTTGAAGTGAAGGCTAGGCTGCCTGCTGCAATGCTAAAGAGCTACTTTATGAAACCGAGAAAATACGGTTCAACAGAAGCCTCTTTAGACTGACAGACTGCACTGGCGCATGCTTAAAATAGATAAAATCTGTTCATTTGAACAGGAAAAAATTGTATTCTAAATACAAAAGCTGATATAAAATGCTAAAGGAAGTTTGTGTCTTAAAATATTAATAAAACCCTGACTTGTTCTTCTTAGGTATTCTAATGAGACATCATTGGATCCAGGTGCTTTAAACCAGGGAGAGAACCAGGACCAACTTTGGGCACCCCTGATTTAAGGGATTTAAAATTAAATCGCTAACCAAACTTACAATGCAGGTGTTATGAATAATTTGTCAGATCCTGACAGGAATACACAGTGAAATCAGTAGAGTTAGGGTTCAAAATACTGACTTCTTAAAAAACGTTCTGGTTCTTGTGTTCAAGGATTTAGAGTCATATTCTCAGAAACGCATTAATAATACAACATAGTCCTAGAAGACAGATTTCGGTGGATGACTCCGACAATAAGAAGTTAGTTGTAGGATTAATTTTTATGTAGCTGCAAACTTCTGTTTCCTCCCAGGGTTTTTCCTCTTTTCCTCCAACTTTCTCTCAATTCCTTTCTGCTGAGTAATGATAATCTGAAAAGCAGCTTTACAGTCAAAACCCATCAGCCTCCTAGATACAGATTACTGTGGGATATTTGCAGAAAATCTATTAACATAGTTAACGATACTGCCATTAATTATGCCAAATTTGTATCAGGAAAATGTTTGCCAATCCTGTGAGATAACGCATTCTGTTAAGTACAATAAAAAAAATTTAAAAAAACTACTGAGAGTTTAAATCAATAATATATCTGACTAAATTACCAATATTTACAATAAGGAGTGAGAAAAAAATAGAACATATATGCCTAGATTAGGAGAAAGAAATATAATTTAAAAGGCTTAGAAACCTGTGTGGTTCAGTTCACAATTTTTTCACTAAGTTTGTGCTGATCCTGTTTTTTCACTAAACACTAATTAACCCTCGCTTTAAGCGTACACTTAAACAGAAAGCAGATTAAGCTCTTAACCAGTGGGAAGTACACTCAAGCACCACAGCAGTAATACCTCAGTCAGATAAAGACCCAACAAGTTAATTAAATGAAGGTAACCAGTTAGGGCTTTTAGGGGTTCAAATCTGCCAAGAGTGGTTGCAGTTGGATTGTTTAATCTCTCAGCGTCTGCAGATATCTGGTAAGGTTCCCACACAGATTGAGGCAGAGATAGTTGATGCCTTCCGGTCGGCGAGTACCTTCTCTTTGGTCCTGAGTTCATCGAACATCTCCTGGATCTCCACCCGCCAGTCGTCCTGCATGCTGTGGAAGGAGTCCTGAGGCATGGTGGCCATCACCGCCTCCTCGATGGCCGACAGCTGCTCCAGGATGCAGGAGAAGGAGGGGCGGACGTGAGGGTCCTGGTCCCAGCACTCTGGGGGACAAAGCACAGATTGACCAGGGTCAAAACATCTCCATATCTGACTGTGTTCGTTTAGCAAAATCCTTTCCACCATTCTAAATGAGCTATCAACATATCCAGGTAACTGGCTTTGCAGCGGATAGCTGGCATTTGTAGGATACAAATAAACACACAGTTGGCTTCACTAAACCCGTTGGTATACAGAAACTTGACAGATTCCAACTTGGATTCTGAAGTCTTTTCATCCACCATGTCTTACTGGTTTCCTAATATGTGAAGATCATCAGACAGAGAAAAGGTTCTGGTTGTCGTCGACTCAGCAGAACTTTGTTTTGGTTAGAATGTGAAAATTTACAGTGCCAAAAAGAGGCTATGCTTTAACTGAATTGTCGTGTGAATTTTGAGTGAACTCAAAACAAAAACAGAAGATGGAAATAAAGCGGGTTTCCATTTACTGGTTTGGAGCGAATCAAGCAGGTTACACAAAGCGCCATGTTACGCGTGGATGTAATGAACAAGATTTAGAGAGTGAAAACTAGCATGGACCACACATCTCAGAAAAACAGAGAGTCTTCCCCTCCCACTGAGCAGTCTGGACATTTTCACATTTTTCAGAGTCAAACCCACCAGTGGATAAGAACGTTGGCAACATCAAAAGAGATAAACACCCACAAAATCTCACACTATTTGGTTGAGGAAATGTAAAGTCATGTTTCCCCCCTGAAGAATGCAAACAATTGTACTTTGACCAGTTCAGTTATACCTCCTGCGATATCACTAAGCGGTACACACAAAATGCTAAAGGCTGATTTTTGGCAGATTAAACTGGCAACGTAAACTGGACTAAAAAATGACAGCAGGATTAGTTTATTTGATTTTCAAACAAATTGATTTGATTGTAATTACCTTCCATAAGCTTAGCGAAGGGTTCGGGGCAGGTGGAGGGGATTGGAAGAGTTAACTTGTTGACAGCAACACCGTAAGCAACAGCCAGACCATCGATCCCTCGGTACGGGACTTCCCCCGTTAACAGCTCCCACAGCAGGACACCGTAACTAACAGATGACACACACACAAAGATAAAGTCACCTTCACCGCATGAAGGACAAGATACTTTAATCAGAGTCATAGTCTGTCTTTACCGCACCTCCACACATCGCTGCCTTTGGAGAAGAGCGAGGACTTGATGACCTCTGGGGCCATCCAGGAGTAGGTGCCTGCAGCTGACATTTTTGTAGTTTTGTGCCACTCCCTCGCCAGGCCGAAGTCCGTGATCTTCAAGGTCTTCCTCCCGATGTCATCATTCTCAATTTTTTCAAGTAATAAAACTGAAAAAGGGGAAAGAGGTAAAGCTGAAATACGGCATTTCAAGTGTGATGTAGTTCAATTTTCAAGATTTTCACTGAGCTTACAGTGGCGCTAAATGACTTCTGACAGTGCTGTAAACACAAAATATTATACAACTTTGCTTCCAAATTGCATTAAGTTAGATTTTCTTTTAACATTCTGCTAAATATTACAAACATAATTACCATCTAAGCAAAACAACATCAAAGAAAAGCAGAATTGCAAAATAAGCATCTGAAAGTAAACTGGATGGAAATGGATTCAGACTCCAATGTTCCTACAAGACTTTTAAAAACACAACATTTTTTTAGATTATAAATGTAAAACTGCTAACTTTACAACGGATGAATGAATAATCAACAAAGCAATCGATGGATAAGAGCAAAAGAAAAGAAAAGAAAAATCAAACAAAAATACTTAAAACTCCAAATGTTTCTTGTCACCTGAGATTCAGAGACGCAGCTCCAGTCAGAAAGATTTTTTTTAACAAGCATTTTCATCAAGTTTTTTTAAAATAGATAACTATGATTAACGAGAAAAGTGGGAGACGGTGTTGGAATGAAGCAAAAGCCAGCAGAATGGAAGGAGAGAGAAAAGTGCATGTGAGGAGCGATAGGTGATATTCATGAGCGCCAGCAGTACGCGGCGCCACTTGTTACTGTGGTAACAGGAGGCTGACAGCGCCACAAAGCGCCTGTCCTCAGGTCCTCAAACTGCTTAACACATTAAAGACTGAAGCTTGCTGGTAACCCAACGCCTGAAGTGAAAGCGCGGCCGCGGAGATGTCCGACTGACACGCTGCATGAAGTCCAGACAATCTGTGACAATCAGGTGTGAAAAATCCATGACTCGCACACCTACAGCTGTCCAACACTCTCTGCTCTTTTCTTCACATTTTCCTGGAGCGCAGTGAACAAAAACAGCCAGAGCTGAGTCCTAGACTGAGCCCACACAAGATGAATGCTTCTTCCCCTGCTTACATTTAAGTGAGAATACTTCTAGTTGCACACAGAACAGATAGTAACTGTGTGGAACTAAAGCAGCACCACCCATCATTGTTGTGAAGCCAATTATTGTTTTGAAATTGCAGCTGTAAAGCCACAAGCAGCAAGTCTGTGAAAGTACCAGAGCAGCCTGACTGACTGATCAGCTAAAGCCAGGTGATCGTACACAAGATGGTTCATGAAAAATAATCACACACTGGCCACACATCGATTTTAAGGTCTGTTGTCAGCTTTGCTTTCTTGTTTCACACATTTTATCATCAAAAAACTGAATATTAACAGCAAAATGTGGCTCTTTGATGTCTTGATACTCTTGATTTCTTTTCACATCTGTTTTTACTTCTGCCAAAAACGTCTCTCATTACAAACTGCTCCACTTCACGACTTTATGCGCAGACCTATCGCTTACAGCCGAGCTGCGGTGATTCTACGAAGCAAACAACGGAGGAGCTGAAATGTACGCCTCAAGTTACTTCTGGGTTATTTTTAAAGCCAATGTGAAAAACACTGTGCTTTAAATAATTTAATAATTCCTCAAAGTTGTGTTTGTTTTTTTCCCCCAAGCATGCAAAGAGTGGATGGACTTTCCTATGCGTTTCTTGGGCTGTTGTATCACAAGGAGTGAATTGTTGGAATTTTTGATAATTAAAATGCGACATCGTAGCAATTTCCAAACAGAAATATTTGTGATGCTTGTAGCTTGCAACAAGGTAGCTGCATCATGAGTTGTTTTTTTTTTCTCCCTCTAACCTTGAAGTTTCTGCTCTCGATCACTGCACGACACACACAGAAAAAAATATTCACCAATAGTAAATTTACCTCCCTGATTTTATGCACTTCTTAAAAGCTTATTGTTCTGCTGATTACAAGTCCTGCTTCTTAACTGAAGAGTAAGCAGATCTGTTGACGGATGTCGAAGGGCGGCACGAGAGGGCAGCCGCTGCCCTGAAGAACCGATGGTGAGCTCAGAAATACGCCCTGTGATGCTAGATAAATACAAAAAAACTCAAACAAGGAAGCAGAATGGCCTCCGTTAAAAAATGTCCTTGATATCGGGGGCGCTGGGTGGCTCGGTTGGCACAGCAGGTCAACGTCCTTGACGTGTTCATCCTTGGATAGTTGGATTCCTGGTTTTAGGTCATCTCCCTTGTCCTCCTGTTCTCTCTCAACCCTCCTTCCTGTGATATTGGTGTTAAAAAAAAAAAGCTGCCAGAGCCCAAAAACTGCCCACTACTTTCAAACAAAACACCACTTAAGTCTCAATTTATCTGAAGGTTTTAGATGCCAATTTTCAGATCTGACCAAGTTAGTTTGTTTGCCACAAGAAACAAAAACATTTTGTTCCAAATTTGACCTAAGTACCAAACATACTAGTTTGGTACTAGTATTTGATACTAGTACCAAACTTGGCTCTTGTCTTTGTTTAATAGACCTGGAAAATAGAAACTGCAGCACCTGTAAACACTTCAAGAAAATACATAAAAAACCTCTAATAAATCAATAAAGCACCACCTGACTACTCTGAACGAATTGCATTAGGATGACAGCATTGTTTTTTTAAGAGCAGTATTTGTATTTGTGTGGATTAAATACAGATAGTCTAAATCACAGCCTGCAAATCAATACCTTTAATTCCACCGATAGGAAAAAAAATAATTTATGTACTAAAATAGTGTTTGTTTGGTTTATTAAGTCAAAAACAAAAATGATAAAAGAGTTGTACTAAAGGTCAACTTGTGATAGGACAAAAAAAAAACAACAACTTGATTTGATCTCCATTTAAACATAAATCCTTCTATTTTGTCAGAAATATCCATTTTTCTTTTAGCTATTTGAGTAAATCTGAGAACACAAACTTATTTCCATTCTTATCCAAACTTAGAAAACAATGAAATAAAATGATATACTTTTCAAAACTGGACATAAACCTTGAACAGGGAAGCAAGCCCAGATGAACTACAAACTGTCTGATTGATAATTCTGTGGTACCAAAACAGTTTTATATTCCCTCCAAATTTTTACTTGACATGAATGAATGCGAAGCAGTATGTCAAGCTTACAAAGTGGTTTGGTTCTGAAAGTAGCTCTACTTTGTTGTCTACAGCACAGGCACGCTGTCTAACGTGAGCAGTGATGGTTAAGATTTCTGTTGCCATCATCAGGTAATGGTTTAATAGCTGTGAAACAATCGCCAGCATCATTTCAGGATGTGCCAGGCTCGGTAAAGAACAGGGCCATCGGTGCCATTACTCTCCTGGGGCAAAGAGGGGATCCTCTACCGCGGCTCCAACAATGGGAATTCCATTACAAACAGGTTTCACTCCACCAGTGATACTCTTCAACTTCCTGTTGTCAAGTCGTCTCCCGGTGACGCCAAAGATTCCTCCCAGCGGCCTCCGTGGAACAATAATAATGTCTTAAGATGGGTTGGTTACACGACCTTGAGGAAAAGTAGTCTCGGGATAAACCTGTCTGTGCTGACTGACGTATAAAATGTCACGCAGAATATTTTCTTTGGAGCTCCCTGGTACTTTGGTGTCAGCCCTCTAGAAAAGTTGGATAAAAGAACAGGCTTCTGTCACATGACTCCCTGCTGACGTCAAGCTACAAATAGCAACCTGTCACACTTGCAATCCATTTTATTTGACATGTCAACTCTTACAAGAGTTGAGCTGCTGAGGTAACCGCTGCTGGTAAATGGGAGAGTCACTATCAAACAGTTGACTAGTTTGGTTGCGTTTCAAATTATTAAACCAAACTAAGAAACTCCTGGTGAACATTTATTTGCTCTCTACTTAAAACGTGTCTTGAAAAATTTTCAGTAAGTGAGGAGGAAGGGAAGGGTTTACTTTGTTTTCAAAGTTTTGTCGGCCAAAGTAAATCTGAAATGCGGAGAATGGATTCATATTCAGGCATGTAGGGTGGAGACAGGAGGTGAGCAGGTCACATGAGACCAAAATTTAACTTTAGGTCCTGCATGCAACAGGTTGTGTGTGCTGGAACATGAACGCATATCAACCTGATTTCCCTTTCCTCATTATGAAGCAGGGTGGTAGTTGCATCATGCTGTGGGAATGCTAATGGAAGCTGTTCTACAATGGAGATAAATATAGCACAATCTTAAAAGAACAGAGGTTGCAAACAATTTTGTGGGTTCATCTTTCATTAAGATGGTAAATATTCAGTCTCAGCAGTAATAAAAGACTTTAGATCACAGATTTCCATGTGTTAAAATGCCCAAAGTTCAGATCTAAATCCATTTCAGAAGAAAAGATAGGAAATTGCTATTCACTCCACCCACTCTGACTGAACTCCAGCTATTTTGAAATGAAAAATGGGTACAAATTGACAGTGTTTCTACCAGCTCTACCAGAGCTGGTAGAAAACTCTCACTTGCAGCAGTAATTTCAGTGAAAGGCGATTATGACTGTGACTACAAATGGATGCCACACTTTTCAAAGGTTTATTTGTAAAAACGATCTACTTGTGAATATATTTATCACTTAAAATCCTCCAAAAACAAATTGGTTGGTGTAATAAACTAATCCCTAGAAATTAAACTGCGGCCTGCTTTAAATACTAGCAGCAGTAAAACAAACAGATCAACAATCAATCAATGAAAACTGGTCAATTTATTTACAAGACAAAGTCTCTACTCAGTGTTTACAAGCTTGAAGTTTCGCCTACAACTAACAGCTGAGTCAATCTTTTGGTCCTTCAGATCCACATTATGTAAGACTCTGTTGATCATTCCCTAAGAATCTGCCAGACTTGAACACCGTCATGTACAAGGTTTGTGGTTTTGGTAATTCAGTAATGTTCCGTAATCTAGACTATTTTCACAATTGGCTTCAAGGATTAGGCCTGCAGGCCAACAACACATGGCAGAAACAGATGAGGAGTCACTTTTATGACGTTTTTGAAGCAACAACACTCCAGTGTCAAAAGGTGTAATTCACTTAAACAGTAAAGCTTCAAATCCAAAAAAAAAAAAAAAAAAAAAAAAAAAAAAAAAACAAGAAAAAAAAAAACAGAGAAAAAAAAAAAAATCAGCAAAAAAGGCCCCATGGGAAAAAAATTTTTTGTTCACTCTGGGAAAAATAA